>JAMKCH010000948.1:0-53388 GCA_023653785.1 Ophioderma brevispina | reverse complement strand
TACCCTTACATTATGCCTATTAAATTCTAGCCACAACTTAACTCTAATCCTAACCCTAACCTTACACTCACCCTCACATTATCTATTAAATTCTACCCAACAACTTAACTCTAATCCAATCCTAACCGCTTACATTCAGGCCTACCCATTATAACCTATTAAATTCTAGCCACAACTTAACTCTAATCCTAACCCTAACCTTAACACTTACCCTTGCAAATATGCCTATTAAATTCTACCCACAAGTAACTCTATCCTCCTAAGGCCAAGAAAACAAATTGTTGTATTGGAGTAAACCCGCCCTACCCTAATTTTGAAAATCAAGCCCTGTACAAGAGTATTCCTACCCTAATTTTTTTTATTGATTTCAAAATCTTATTTTTCAAGTTTTTTTTACCCTGATTTTTAACCGATTTTCCTCATATTTTTGTGTTCTGGTGTACTTTGGCAACTTCTCTTTAAGATTTTCAATAGTAATGCATTATTCAAAAAATCCGCCGCCCTACCCGATTTTGCACTGGCCCCGTTACTCCAATACAACATTTTTTTTGGCCTAACCTTAAGGTGGTCAACGAAAGATTTCAATAACAGGTGTCCCTAAAAAATGTGAACATTCTAATTTTGGCAACTGATGGTAAGCTTTCTATCAAAAATATCCCAGCTGAAGGATTAAGCTGAGACTGTTTCTTTGGAACAAAAATTTTGAAATTTTCTACTTTCCTATGGAGCAAGACGAAATTCAGGTAATGTTTTCTTTGAAATATAAGGCATACACAATCCTTTTGTTATTCATATTAAGTTATTTCTTTAACGAAATAATGGTAGGGAATCTATTGAGGTGGTCTAATCTAATCAAATACTGCATATCATCCGAAATATGATGACTGATCTCCGTGGCACCTTTAACACTTACCCTTACTTATACCTATTAAATTCTGCCCAACTTAACTCTAATACCCCTCACCTTAACACTTACCCTTACATTATGCCTATTAAATATAGCCCAACTTAACTCTAATTCTAACAAGAACCTTAAAACGTACCCTTACATTGTGCCTATTAATTCTAGCCACAACTTAACTCTAACCTAACCCTGACCTTAACACTTACCCTTACACTATGCCTATTAAATGCTAGCCACAACTTAACTCTAATCCTAACCCTAACTTTAACCACTTACCCTTACACTATGCCTATTAATCTAGCACAACTTAACTCTATCCTGAACCGCTGACCCTAAAACATCAATTTTGCAAATGCCCTCCGGGGTTGGAAATCATCATTTAGTTACCTCAGACAAGTGTTGTTTGAATTTACACGCTTTACAATATAAATGTCCCCCCCACCCCCCTGAAACCTTCAAATTTTCCATGTAAGGTGACAACTGCTTCTATGAAAATTATGTGATCCCATCGACGACTAAGGTGTAAGCAGACCTAGCCCTGGATTTGGGGCCGGATTTTGTCAAAAGTTGACATTTTATCAAGGTGTGGACTTTTTTGCCATTGGCAAATTTTGTTATGGTAGACCTTGTTCCTAAAAGTGGCAACATTTTGATACACCTCTTTTTCTTGCTCAACCATCATTTTGGCCCACAAACATGCTGCGGAGGCCTACGTGATCATCAAAGCACACAAAAGGAATTTTAACATACATGTGATTTTTTTATTACCAAGATTAATTGCATCAAAAATCACACCAAAGTATATGAAGAAGAATCTTTTTAACCAAAAATCAATCACAGAACCGCCTTGATGTTTTTGTGACCAATGACCTCTACAAACTTGCAGCCCTGGCAGAAAAACTAACAAAAAACAAAATTTAGTGATTTTCTTGGCACAGTAAACGTTTATTTTTACAATTCAACGACATGGTAATGGAATGTTTGATTAGGCCATTTACCATGGTAACAGCATCTTACACTTTTTTCAGCCAGAGTAAGTTAAAGTTAAAGTCCTTTCCCGCTCCAAATGGTGCACAGAGCGGCGTCTAATCTCATTTCCATACCCTAGCGTCTGTCAAATGCAGTGAAAGCTACAGTAAACCTCCGTCCAATCAGTGAAGCTACATAGCCTCCATGCTGTTCATTTTCCCACTCGTTCTTTTTTAAATGCAAAGTGCCTGACAAGAAGGCAGTAGTACTATTTTAAAGGCATTATCAGTGAATCCCCCGAAAAGTCCAAATATCTGAATTTTGCAGGAATAGCTTTAAGTGTAGGATAAGTCTGTTGGAATTTTCATAAGTTTCTTTTTTCCAACTGAAAAACTGATAGAAAAGAAGAAAACAGTGGTATGTTCAACGATTGTGACTCTCCATTCCAAGTGTTTTTGTATAGTGTCCGACGCACAGTAATTACTAGAAAAAAAAAAAAAAAAAAAAAAAAAAAAAAAAGAAAAAAAAAAAAAAAAAAAAAAAAAAAAATATTCGATTTTGGTGGCCTTACTAGACTGCTTTTGTTGTATCACTTGTAGAGTAGATTAGGACACTTATACTTGTTTACTGATATCAAAATGGGATGTTTTGATGATTTTTTTTGGTTTTCTGATTTAGCAAATCACTTATAGTGTCCTTTAAGTGTTTGCTATGGCCCATGACCCTAGACTGTGAAACTAACACTCTAACAACTAACCCAAGCAATCGGTTAAAGCCAGAGAAGTGGAATGTGACATTCAATTTAAAAAAATGACAGAGGTTGACCTTTGACCCATGCATAACTAAAATCCCCTATGAACCAGTCCTGTCATCATGGGTTTTCATAACCTGGAGACTTTGTAAGAATGTGATTCAGCTTGTTCATGATGGGTGCCTTGTCACATCATCTAATTCTGCTGCATGCTGCTTTATTCACTAGGCGGTTGCCATCCTGTTTTCATCATGCCAAACATATGCGGCTTTAATCTTTTTAGACAAACGAACACTATACACTGCAATCTTGAAATTATTGATTTAATACAAATTAGGTTGTAAATTGTCATGAAGCTAAATCGCAGATGTTACAGCATTTTACAGATATCTCTACCAAAATGTAAAAGTTAAAAATCACAAACCTATAAAAACGAAAACACTGCCATAATATTTTTCCTGTAATGTGTTTCTACTTCTTATATTCCTTGCTATTTCTTTAATTAATTGTTTGCTACAGGAAAATTGTTTTCGCTTAGTACCTATGGCCCGAATTAAATGACCCTAACGGACATATTTGCAATGTATTCTTTGAAAGTTCAGCATGTATGGGAAAAAGAAAATATATATTTTTTGGTTCAATGCGACTGTTGGAAATGTCATCTTCCATGTTTCCAAGACCTCCCATACAGTGGCAAACCAGACTTTTTTTCAATGGGGGGGGGGGGGGGCAGAAGGGATGCCGAGGATTTTTTCTGAGGGGAGTGTTTGGTCCTTCTCCATAGGCATTGTACAAAGGTCAGTTCATTGGGGGCCGGCGGGGGGTCAGCTTCTGATACACCCCCCTCCCCGCTGGTTACGCCACTGCTTCCCATATGTAACAGCCATACGATTGCCTTTTGAGATGTTTCAATTCAGAAAATTAATGTTAGAGTGTATATATTGAAAAGATAAAAAAGACCAATGTTAATGATAACATTATTTTTTATAACACTGTCATTTTAAAGGGTGCAATTTTTGTGATCTACAGCCCCTTTTATTCAATTACCAGAATTGGCCTTGTTCTTCTACAGACCCCTTATCTGCATTGGGGAGTACAGAAGACCTTTACTGCAGTTTAAGAGTAAACAAATGTATGTTTTTATGAATTGAAGTACATTTTACATAGAAGATAGCTCACACATCCATTATTTTACTGACAACCATTCAAGAATGCACATGGAATGGTAATTGCATAGCTTTGAAATGAACTTTAATATAATCTATCATGTACATGATTTTTTTTTTTCAATTTCCTATAGGTTTGAGAGAAGTCAGCTACCTGAAGCATTTTCTCCATAATACCCTGGATGACGTAGTCATACTTGGTAGGAAATGAAACCAGGTAATAGCCCTGGATACATTAAATAATATAATTTTTTTTAAATTGTTTTAATTCATGTACTAATATTTTGTTTTACATTCATATTTAGTAAAATGTACTTAAAAATAAAAAATTATGGTATTAAAATATCAAAACCAAATGATGCCTAAGTTTGATTCACCTACTTTGCCCAAGTGTCATGTTACGTTTCAATTTGTTTTTAAATTGAGATACAGCCAATGGCAGCTAGTGGCATAACTCCGAAAATAAATCAAGTAAGCATTCACTAGCAACACATCCATTTTACTGGAGTTTTAGTCAAATAGTGTTGGACCATTGGCAACATCAAAATTAGCATTGGCCCTCCAATCGGTACAATCATCTATTAACTTGTGAAATCTTAGGAAATTTTCTGATTCAACTTTATATTTGAGAGTTTTTTTGGATTGGTGGTTACCCTTAATAGCATTGGTTTGCTTTTAAGGCTGACTCAGAGATTTTCCCGATGAGGGCGCCCCTCATTTTTCAAAAACCAAATCGTTTTTTGCAGATACCAGATGGTTGCCATATACTAATCACTGAGTGATAACTAAGCTCAAATCGAAGTCCTTCATATAGAAAATCACAACTTTGTTTTAGAATTCCGGATCCGGAATTTTTGTTATACACGATATCCTATGGCACTGTTATACTGTGCATAAATGCTTACTGTGCGAAAACGAAAAATCCGATTCATCTCTAACTTTGGAATTGAGCATTTTAGGTGACTATCTTTATTTCAAGATGACAATTTTTAATTACTACTCAAAAAAAATATTTTGAAATCTCTGAGTCAGCCTTTAATTAAACTTAAATTGAGAAAATAACCTGAGAACAGTACATTAAAAAATTAATATGAAACCTATCAAGGGAGCTAAATATCACACATTTTTTCAGTCTTTTGAATCCTGAGATATTGCTCTTGTTTAGGACAAATCAAAATGTTTGTTAATGTTAAATAGCTCACAAATTTACTAGACTGATCGTTCAGTTTATGTGTATGGGTCATTAGATAACCTGGAAATTAGAGGTGGGCTATCGAGGGTCATAGTTTCAGATAATTTCCAACAACGGTTGTCAGGTGGTCAAGTGGCACCTGTACTGAAAAAAGATCAAAAGCAGGCATTAGTGTGTGTTTTGATCCACTTAAATTGCACTTTCATCAACATTGTAAAAATGATATATAAAACCTGATTTAAAAACGACCATAATTACTAGTCTTATCCTATACAGAAAAATGCACAAATGTCTGATTTTGTATTTTTATTTTTTTGTGATGGGTAACTATTTGGACAATCTGTACAGAAACATGAATGTAAGCAGTTGTAATAAGAAATGAAAATTCTGTGCCATTTTTTACAGTGTGGATGTGAATTGCTTAGCAGCTGCAGCCATTATGCCAGCCAGTATACAAAGCAAATCCCGAAAGCAGTGTCTAGAATCCGAAAACAGTGTGTCTTCAGCAATGCCATGTTCCTCACGTTTGCCACCATATTGAGTCTCCACCACATGCCCAATAAGTCCCCACTAGTATACCAAATGAGTCTCAAGCAATCAAGTCTCCAACTGTGTAGAAAATGACCAGCAGCAAGCTTCCAGTACTTTGACCCAGCTTTGAGTCTCCAGCAATGCAGTGTGTGAATCTTAAGCTCTGTAACAAGCTTTCAAAGTTGAGGATCCATAAGCATACCCAATAAGTCATAGCAATCAAGTCTTCACCAGTGTAGCAAATGTATCTCTCACAATGTACCACTGAATCTCCAGTACTAATATGAACCCACCAAGTATCCAGCATGCAGCATGTGAATCTCAAGCTCCGTAACAAACATCCACCATGTACCCAAAGTTGAGATCCACAAGCATACCCAATAGGTCGTAGCAATCAAGTCTCCACCAGTGTAGGACATGAATCGCCCACAAATGTTCCACTGATGTCTCCAGTACTAACATGAATCCAGTGGGTCTTCAGCATGCATGCAGTATGTGAATCTTAAGCTATGCAATGAGTTCCAGCAATGGCCTGGCCCATATGCAGAGAAGTATGGTCGGTGTGGTTGTGGTCATACTCCCCATCAAACACAAAAAAATGACAAATGGTCACTTTGTTTGTGATAAAAAGGTCCAAAATGTAGAGACAAAATTTATGTTCAAGAACTTTTAAATGAATCCTGCATATGACCCTGGTCATGAATGAACATGGGACTATCCCAACAATGTATGGTACGAGTCTTCTAGGACCATATAAATAAAGGGAAGTTTTTAATTTTCCTTTGAGCAAAGGCATAGTCTCAGAATATACAGGGTATTATTGTTTTCTTTTTCGTTTTCTGGGCCAGAATTATAGGGAGTGAGGTTTAAGCTTTACATATGAAAGTGTTGACAATCAGAAGTCAAGAGTAGTACACTGATTACGCATACCACTTAGCTGTTCAAAAGTGATGACAATGCATCCCAAACTTCTCTGACCAATCCCGGGGGGTACTTCGACCCAAAATTTGGTACGGGTGTGCGTCCGCGCGGGTACAAAAATCGACCCATGTTTAATATTGACCACATTGGTACAAAAATATGACCCATTTATATCGTTGGTTCCGAAATTTCGACCCATTATATAGTTGGCCTTGAAATTCGCACCATTTTCCATAGTACTCTTGCAAAATTGACCATTTTCATAGTAACTTTTTCCAAAATCAGAAAATCAAACCTTTTCACCTTGTGATTTAACGAAAATCTGAAAATGGCCCATTTTCATAGTAAAATGCGCCCCAAAATTGAAAACTGACCCCATTTATATAGTAGCAATGACTAAAAAAGTGACCCTCTTTATAGTAGCCTAAGTGGGAAAACATCCCATCGTTATAGTAAGGCGTGAAAATTGGACCCATATCGGCGGCAAACATGTACCTACCCTTTTCCAACTGAGTACCCCCCCCCCCCCCGGTGACCAATATAGTAAAAAAGTTCTAGGCTGGGATTCTCAAAGGAGGCTGAACTTTAGACAAAAGGAAGGTTAGTGCTTTATAGACCTTTTGCCTTTCAAGTACTCTGAAGGGTGTTACGTAATAGTGAGATAATTTTTCACATGTATGGGTCATCTCATGAACTTTAGACCGGTTATTGCTTTATAGTACCTTTTGGCCGTGTCAAAGTACTCTGAAGGGGGTTACGTATGGTGAGAGAATTTTTTCAACATGGATGGGTTCATGTCTATACTTTATACAATAAGGTTCGTGGCTTTAATCGCTTTTTGCCTTTCAAAGGTACTCTGAAAGGGTGTGTACTTATAGGTGAGAGAATTTTTCACATGGATGTCATTCTAAACTTTTAGACAAGGTTTCGTGCTTTATAGACCTTTTGCCTTTCAAGGTACTCTGAACGGGTGTTACGTATAGGTGAAGAATTTTCACATGGATGGGCTTCGAACTTTAGACAAGGTTAGTGCTTTATAGACCTTTTGCCTTTCAAAGTACTCTGAAAGGGGTTACTAATAGGTTGAGGAGAATTTTTCACATGGATGGTCATTCCTTCTGAATCATCTGAGAATTTTTCTCACCTTGTACATCACATTTTCAACAATGTCATTTCATGAGGACTAAACCTGGTTTAAAACCTGGGTCTAAGGGTTGAGATCCCTTCAGGAAATCCTTAAATAGATGTACTTATTATTTTAGAGGTCTGTCAGAACAAATACCCATGTAGTTTATTGTGATTTTGTCTGCACACACTGTTTGTATTAGTAAGGAGTGTGTTAAAGAGGCCGGATATGGGTCACCAAATTTCCAGAAAGTTCGGTTCTTCTCTTAGTTTGATAGAGATATGGGTATTGATGCCATTTTAATGGAAATTGGGAGAAAATTATGATAAAAGTAAGCCCCCCCCAACCATCGTCTGAGTAGCCCAAGAGGCACCAAAATGCAAGTTTTTTTTTAACCCCAATTTGGACTTTTTGGCAATCTTTTGTTGTGATTTGGTATCTTCTCTCAATGAATGTTGAAGTCCAAATTAAGTTTTCCTCATTTCCCTGCCCATAAAACAAATTCCTTGGCAAAAAAATAATGAGTAATTTATCAAAAAAACTCTAACAAGCATATAATGACAGAAACACTAAAAATGAGCAAAATAAAGATTTCGCATAAGATTTTGACAAATTGTTATCAAGTTTTTTTACACTCTCGGAGAATGCAGTGTGCCCTCCTAAGAATTTTTCGGTTCATCTTTTGTTCTGAATGAGATTTTTGTTCTTCACCGTCAAATTATATAACGCGCAATTGGTTACCGCGTTCTGTCCCTGACTAAGTATGTTGAACACTTCTCAACTTACTGTAGCTTTTCAGTGCAGTGATGATCAAATGCATACTTGGTATGCTTAAATACATTAGACAATGGGTTCTATGTGGTGTACAGAGATGAGGTCAAATGGCATTCATGAGGGGTCATTTAATGTCATCTTGCTTTAGTATACCCCCTTTGTTTGTAAGGCACTTTATACTTACTGATCTGTAGCTTTTAAAAGTGCAGGTTATGGATCAAGTTCTTGCATGCTTGTTACATTGAGATAACATGAGGCAGGGGGAAAAGGGGCCTTATGTTGAGGTAACCGATGGGAAAGTCAAATGTCATTTCTATGTGTCACTATAAATCTCTGTACGTGCTTGGATCAGCCTCACAATTCAAAATCTGCACTTCATATGCACATTTGGGTGAATTCAGAGAATGCCCCTCCCCAGGTAGGACTTTATTGCCACTGCTTAAATTTGTTCAAAAAAAATGACAGCGCGTTTTGCAACGTGGGCCCCACAGCCACACGCAGCTGGGAAATGTGGTTCATTTTGTATTTGGAGGGTGTTCGCATACGGAATTTTTCCACTGAACACGATGGTGCCGGCCGATTATGTAAAAACTGCCCAAAAGTGTCCCCCGGGGGAGTGGGGTGGGGTTTTTTTTAAAAAAAACTTTGGTATTCATTGACCCGATTGTGGTATTTTTGGTGTGCTATTAATAAAGTTTTTGATTGTCTAAATTGATTGAGAAACTTCAAATGCCAAATGGCTGCCCTCTGCTGAAATTTCAAAATGGCTGCCGAAAAGTGACTTTGAATCACTTTTATGTACATATTGACCATATTTGCATTTGCTGTTCTGTTGCCAATACATATTTCGGGCTTACAAGTCATACCTTACTTTTCGAAATCCCAAAAATGCTGCCACTTGACACAAATGTCAAATTCAGAATGGCGGCCATGTGCTGAATTTTGTAAATGGCCTTCAAAAGGATTGCTCTTAACCTTTTGTATGTATTTTAAGCTAATTGATTATAGTTTGTCTTGTTTTATACATATTGTTTTTGGCACGACCAGGGGTTTTATAATAAGTTGAAATCCAAGATGGCGTCTATTTTTAAAAATGTCAAAAATTCGAAATTGCTGCTATCTGTTGACTTTTTTACAGATTGTTTTAAAGAATAATTCCATAACAATTTGGGTATAATATTTTTTGTGTATCCTCGGTATGTTTTTTTGGCCAGAACACATTTTTAAAAAACCCTCATTTCCGACCGGGGGGGGGGGGTTACCACCCCTAACGGATGATGCCCTGGCCCGCACAAACATACTGATCTAAGAAGGCTTTATTTAAGTGTAGGTTCATCCTTTGGCGGTCATTTTTTGCGAAAAAAATGAGGTACCGACCTTCCCAGGAGGGCAGGGTGTCCCGTCGAATTCGGAGGGTAGGGGGTTGTATGCCACCTTTTCATACTTTTAACTGTGAAAAGCGCAAACATGGTATTTTTCCTTTGTACGTATTATGCACTGTAAGCAAAATACTGACAATAATGTCTTCTTACGTTTTTTTAGAGTAATAACATGTGTATGCTTATTCTAACACGGACCCATCATTGCCATAAATACAAATTTTGCTTGCATGAAGGCGAAAATGGTAGAAAAAACCTTGATTTTGAGATTTGCTACACTCAAGCAAAAATAGCTCTCTTTATACGTTCACTATGACGACATTTGTTAAACTATAAAAACTTGATGGTGTATTTTGTACTTTAATTTTGAACATTAAAAAAAAAAAAAAAAAAAAAAAAAAAAAAAAAAAGATGTTTGTCCCTTAATTACAACAAATGATGCGGGCCCCTTGGATGTGAATGTAGTAGAAACCTTTGGTTGGACAAGGGTTAAACAACTTTCAAAACTTCAAAAAAACGGCTGTTATATTTCAACTGTCCATAATATCATCCAAACGGTTATCCACATTTGGTTTTTTTTTGTGTGTCTTTTTGCAGTTTTGGCATTACAGCTGACGAAAACAACGCTCTCTATTTTCCCTCAGGCAAAGATGTCATATGCCCAAAATAGTACTGTCAACAATAAGTTGTTTGAAATATCGTGAGGTATAATACATACTTAACATGCATAAATAAATAGTAACGTAGGTATCGTTTCACCACTATATCAATGCATACAATTATAGACCTTTATGCTAAGCCAATGTTCTACTTTTCTCACTTTCAAAGGCCGTTCATATAAAGTTTTAGGAAGGTGGTTCCATCTCATCATTCTTAGCTTTCTTCACTATACGACCAGTCTCCTGATTCCTCGTCTAAGTCATCAATCACTTCATGCTCACTTATCTAGTACGCCAGCAGATTTCGGCGTATTAACAGACGTAGAATGCGTCAGTGATGCGTAAGCTATTGGCATATGAGCCAGTTCATCGTCCGCTTGCAGAGTTGCACCCTTGTACCAATGGATGAAAGGATGTAAGGTCTCCGTCCTTTTCGAGGGCCTGCTAAACTGGTAACCCTGAGTAACCAGTGCTACCTGTCTCAGGGCCGCGTTGTCGGCGGCTAAACCGTCACCCACCCATCAGTTTTATATTATTACGAAGCTGATGAGGAGGGTAGCTGGTTCCCTTGGTATAACGAAAAGAACTACCTACCCAGAGCACCGGCTCAGGAGAGCCAACGGCGGTCATCCAGCAATTGCGCGCTGCTTTGCATGTTGGGCGGGGAAGCCCAGAGGCTAGGTCCCACCGCCGAAAACGGTGGAATGACGTCAGGAAGGGCACTCGGTCAATTAGTTTTGCTCCAATAAAATCCTCATGCAGACAAACAAAAGGGCAACAACCAGTCCGAAGGTTGGGGTGGGCTGCACCTGGCCTAGCCCAAAAAGGAAGGTGCGAGGAGTCACCTTGAGTCGCGCAGGTGCCTCCTGCCTCATGATGTTATAAGATCCCGATAGGCGGCTCGCGGGCTGAGGGGTTTGGAAGCTGGAAACTTGGGGAGTTTGAAGGGAAAGGGGTGGAGATAAGTGAGGAATTGAGGAAGATGGAAGGTGGACGTGGGTGTGGTGTACAGGAGGTGATTTGAGAGGAGGCTAGGACTGTTTGGGGGTAGTAGGGCAAAGGTACAGTTGTGGTGGGCAAGAAATAGTGAAGGGATTGGGGTGTGGGGAGTCTTGGTGAAAGAGGAGCTGTGTGAAAAGGTGGAGGAGGTAAGAAGGAGGGAGCGATGGTGATAACAGTTAAATGGTTTTCCGAGGAAGAGTAGTGATGTTTTATATTGGTTATGCTCCACAGTGTGGAAGGGAAGCGTGAAGAAAAGGAACAGTTTTATAATGAGTTGGCGGAGGATGGGAGGTGCAAAGTGTTGGTGCCATTGGTCCTTTGTTTTGTTGAATTTTTAATGGCATGTGGGAAAAGGATCGAAGGTTTCGAAGGTGTTCATGGAGGAAATGGGTTTGGAGAGAGGAATCTGTAAGGAAGAAATTTTGCTTGGAGTTTTGTGATTAGAAAGAGATGTGCAATTGCAAAGACTGGTTCCAGAAAGAGGACAAAAGGAAAGTGACATATAGCTCGGAGGAATGAGACGGAGATTGATTTTGTGTGTAGTGGGTAAGGAAAAGGAATATCTGAAGAATGTTAAGGTAATTCCGGAACTTGCAACAAACCGGTTGGTGGTTTCAGATGTGGACAAGTGGAAGTTGAAAAAAGTGGTGAGGAATGTAGTGCAATTGGAGGAGGCAAAGTATGGAAGCTGAAGAAGAAGAAGACAAGAAGAATGTTGAGATGAAGAGTGGAGGGTATCTGTGGGACGGATGTGTCAGACTTGTGGGGGTTCTTTAAGAAGGGTTGTTTACAGGCACTGTGATTAATTGTGTGGGAAACAAAAGTAGGCGAGACGGAAGAGATACAGGTGGTTGAATGCTGAAGGTGAGGGTAGGCGATAGTGAGAATAAGCTGCATTTAGAATATGAGAAAAAAGGGTACGTACGATAATAATGCAAGCTAATAAGATGCCTAAAGAAGCGAGCAAAGTGTTTTTGCGAAGGCTGTGAAGGAGGAGGCAGAGAAGGTGTTGAGTGAGTTGAGAGATAATTCAAACAAGGTAATATAATCGTAGTTTAATTCAATGAAAAAGGATGAAAGATGTTTTAAGGGGAAGATGTAATGAGCAGGAAGTGATTGAAAGTTTGAATTTCGTGAGAAAGATATAGGCATAGTCTGGAAAGAGCATATGGAGAGAATCATGGCTGAGGGATATGAGTGGGATCAGAAGGTTGAGGCTGATGTGGTGGAATTAAGGGCCAGTTAAGAGGGACAGCCGGGAAGAAGTGGTTAATGCAATAAGAGAAATGAAAAAAAGGAAAGGGCATGTTTGGACCCTCAAGTGATTGCTGAGATGATTATTTCGATGGAATATGGGATTGGTGGTTGTGTCAGGAGTGTTGATGGGGGAGGGATGCCGGTGGAGGGGCAGTGAGTGGTGGTAATGTCCATTTTTAAACGGAAAGGGGATGCAATGCGTTGTGGTGCATATAGGGGTGTGAAGTTGTGGTTAGAGCACTGCAATTATATTGTGGAAGAGGGTTCTGGCAGAATACGGATTCGGAAGATAGGGAATGTGGATGAGATGCACTTTGGGGGTTAATGCAGGGAATGGAACGATAGATGTAGTGTTTATTTTAAGGAGTTTGCCAGAGGATACCGAGCTAAAGAGAAGAAGCTGTATATGTGGTTTTTGTAGACTTGGAGAAGGCTTTTGATAAGGTACCCTAGAAAGTGATGAGTGGGCGATGAGGAAGAGAGAGATTACCAGAAGTAGTGGTTAGAGCAGTGATGAGTTTGTATTAAGGAGCCAAAACAAGAGTTCGAGTGGGTTCCTGATTTGTCCGAGGAGTTTGAGGTGAAGGTGGGGTGTGCATCAAGTTCTGTACTTCGCCATTGATTTTGCAATTGTGATTGATGTAGTCACAGAGAGTGCAAAAGAAGTGTTTTTGGCTGATGAGATGTTGTATGCGGATGACTGGTTTTAATGAGTGCGACATTGGAGGGACTGAGGAGAAGTTTTGGAAATGGAAAAAAGCTTTTGAGTAAGGTTTGAGGTACACCTTGGAAATACAAAGTGCTGGTGAGTGGGGCGGAGAGTAGGTATTACAGTAAGGTTAGACCCACATGTGGGTTCTGTGGGAAGAGAAGTAAAAGCAAATTCCGTTTGGTGTGAGAAATCGGGAAGTGGATCCATGGGAGATGCAAAAGATGAAGAAGTATGACCCCTAGTTGGGGCAAGAAGATTTTGTGTGTAGAAAGTGTTAGAAGGTGCTGGATGGATGGTGGACCAGAGGAAATTGTGTGATAGGTGCGCAGTGAGGAGTGTCACATACCTAGGAGGGGATAAGGTTATGGGGGTGTGGATGTGAAGGTGGCCTGTTTTTTGTGGGGGGGACAGCGAGAGTGATGTATGGGTGGTGAAGTTTAGGGATGTGGGGAGTTGTTGCGTGGGAAAAGATATCCTTCGAAGATGAAAGGATGGTGTAATAAGAGCTCGTGTGAGATCATTGATCTGTATGAGTGAGACGTGGTGTCTTAGCGAAAATGCTGAGCCTGGGATTTTGAGGAGGACGAGAGAGCAATGATGAGAGCGATGTTTGTGTGTGAAGTTTGAGGACAAAGAAGACTGAACTTGATGCAGATGTTGTTTGGAAGATGCGGTGACCGTTGGCGAAGGCAATAGTGTACGTGGTTATGGGCATATGCTGAAGATGGATGATGAGCATGTGTTTTTAAGAAGGGCTTTTGATTTCGAGGTGAGCGGTTTGATGAGGAGGGGACGTCAAAAGAAACCATTGAAGAAACAAGTGGAGGAGGATAGTCGAGGGGTTGGGTTTAGGATGGAGGATGCATTGAATCGGTGAAATGGAAGGAAGAGTCAGTGCGTTTGCTGCAATGTGAGGTGAATCCGGCCACCCCGTTGACGGGATAAAATCCGGGATTAAAACTTTGGTTTATATAATTAGTAGTGTCGTCGACCAGTCTTCAATCTTCCAGCCATACTTGAGTGGGGTCTAGCTAGATGTAGGATCCATCTAGGCAGTGTGTCATTCCGTGATTAACAAAATTTACACGTTGTATATGCCAACCCATGACATTCCTGTCCGTAGGGAGTCCCCTTAGAGGGAGTAACTTGCGCTCTTTGTCGGATCTCTGTTTAGCATGGCATATATCGACTCTCATCGGAGTCTTCTTGTCTGTTTCTACTACACGAAGGGCGAAATCTGTCACCTGACTTATGGTTGCCTTGACTGGCTCATGACTTGTATTTTTCCTTGAAACATCCCGACTTCTACCCAGCCAAATAAGGAGAGGTAAAATTACTCCTGGGTTTAGCACGTGAAAGGCAGAAGAGCTTGGCAACGTCTTCTGTTAAATAGTGCTAAAAGACCTTGACATTATGATCCATCATGTATGCTCTTGAAGATGCAAGTTCCGTGCCTAAGTATGGATGGTTTTCAGTAAATGTTAGAAGAGGAAGAAGAAAACGGCTGTCAGTGTCGTTTGCAACAAAACCAGTACCGTATCTAGACTGTTGCATGCCATAATAACGAGTCCAGATCCGCAAACTTGCAATGCACTCTCTCAAGACACCCTCTCCGGACAGAAGTCCTATAGGTGTCAAATACCATGCGTGAATTAGTCGTTCACGGAATGACCCACTACCGTAGATGGATCGTTTCATAGACCTATAACCACTCAAGTATGCATGGCTGGAAGAAATTGAAGACGGGTCACGACATCCTTTCGCCCCTTTGGTAGCTATGGTGCCAGCTCTTCCAATTACGATTAGCTGCTCATATGGCCAACAGCTGATATGCATCAACTGACGCACTCGTGACATCTGTCGATCTTGGCGGCGTCAGGGGGGGGGTGAAGGACATAAGAGAAATGAAAAAAGAAAGGCGGTTGGACCCTCAGAGGTGAGTGCGGAGATGATTAGTGTCGTAGTGGAGATATAAGGTATTGGTGTGATATGGAGTTGTGTCAGAGATTGTTGGATGGGGTAGGGATGCCTGAGGAGTGGGCAGTGAGTAGTAATTCCAATTTTTAAAGGGAAAGGGGGATGCAATGAGTTTTGTGGTGCATATAGGGGTGTGAAGTTGTTTAGAGCAATGCAATGGAGATTGTGGAGAGGGTTCTGGAGAATAGGATTCTGAAGATAGTGGAAGTGATGAATCCAATTTGGGTTTTTAATGCCCGGAAAGGAACGATAGATTAGTGTTTATGTAAGAAAAGGAGGTTGCAAGAGGATACGAGACTAAGGGAATAAAGCTGTATATTGTGTTTTTGTGACTTTGGATAAGGCGTTTGATAGGGTACCTAGGAAAGTGATGGAAGTTGGCGATGAGGAGAGAGCGAACCAGAAGAAGTGGTTAGAGCAGAGATGAGTTTGTATGAAGGACGCCAAAACGACAGTTATAGTGGGGTCTGATTTGTCGAGGAGTTTGGTGAAGGTGGGTGTGCATAAGGTTCTGTACTTTCGCATTGATTTTTGGCAATTGTGGATGATGTAGTCACAGAGAGTGCAAAATAATGTTTGCTGATGAGATGTTGTGGCGGATGACTTGGTTTTTAATGAGTGAGACATTGGAGGGACGGAGGGAGGAATTTTGGACTGGAAGAAGGCTTTCCGAAGTAAGGGTCTGAAGTACCTTGGAAGACAAAGTGGCTGGTGAGTGGGGCGTAGAGGGAGGTAGTAGCGAGTGAGGTGGACCCATGTGGGGTATGTGGGAAAGAGTAAAAGCAATTAATTCAGTTTTTGGTGTGAGAAATGTGGGAAATGGATCCATGGGATATCACAAGATGAAGGAGTGACCCCTAGTTTGGCAAGAAGATTTTGTGTGTAGAAGAATGTGAGAAGGGAGCTGGAGGGATGGTGGAACAGCTGGAAATGTTGTGTAATGAGGTGGAGTCAGTGAAGGATTCACATACCTAGGGGATACGGTTAGTGGGGTGGTGATTGAGGTGGCTGGTACAGCGAGAGTGAGGTTATGGATGGTGAATTTAGGGAATTGGGGAGGTTTGTTGCATGGGAAAGCTATCTTGAAGATGAAAGGACTGGTGTATAAGAGCTGGTGTGGAGATCATTGATGCTGTAATGGGAGTGAACGTGGTGTCTTGAAGCGAAATGATATGGGGATTTTAAGGAGTTTGCCAGAGGATACCGAGCTAAAGAGAAGAAGCTGTATATGTGGTTTTTGTAGACTTGGAGAAGGCTTTTGATAAGGTACCCTAGAAAGTGATGAGTGGGCGATGAGGAAGAGAGAGATTACCAGAAGTAGTGGTTAGAGCAGTGATGAGTTTGTATTAAGGAGCCAAAACAAGAGTTCGAGTGGGTTCCTGATTTGTCCGAGGAGTTTGAGGTGAAGGTGGGGTGTGCATCAAGTTCTGTACTTCGCCATTGATTTTGCAATTGTGATTGATGTAGTCACAGAGAGTGCAAAAGAAGTGTTTTTGGCTGATGAGATGTTGTATGCGGATGACTGGTTTTAATGAGTGCGACATTGGAGGGACTGAGGAGAAGTTTTGGAAATGGAAAAAAGCTTTTGAGTAAGGTTTGAGGTACACCTTGGAAATACAAAGTGCTGGTGAGTGGGGCGGAGAGTAGGTATTACAGTAAGGTTAGACCCACATGTGGGTTCTGTGGGAAGAGAAGTAAAAGCAAATTCCGTTTGGTGTGAGAAATCGGGAAGTGGATCCATGGGAGATGCAAAAGATGAAGAAGTATGACCCCTAGTTGGGGCAAGAAGATTTTGTGTGTAGAAAGTGTTAGAAGGTGCTGGATGGATGGTGGACCAGAGGAAATTGTGTGATAGGTGCGCAGTGAGGAGTGTCACATACCTAGGAGGGGATAAGGTTATGGGGGTGTGGATGTGAAGGTGGCCTGTTTTTTGTGGGGGGGACAGCGAGAGTGATGTATGGGTGGTGAAGTTTAGGGATGTGGGGAGTTGTTGCGTGGGAAAAGATATCCTTCGAAGATGAAAGGATGGTGTAATAAGAGCTCGTGTGAGATCATTGATCTGTATGAGTGAGACGTGGTGTCTTAGCGAAAATGCTGAGCCTGGGATTTTGAGGAGGACGAGAGAGCAATGATGAGAGCGATGTTTGTGTGTGAAGTTTGAGGACAAAGAAGACTGAACTTGATGCAGATGTTGTTTGGAAGATGCGGTGACCGTTGGCGAAGGCAATAGTGTACGTGGTTATGGGCATATGCTGAAGATGGATGATGAGCATGTGTTTTTAAGAAGGGCTTTTGATTTCGAGGTGAGCGGTTTGATGAGGAGGGGACGTCAAAAGAAACCATTGAAGAAACAAGTGGAGGAGGATAGTCGAGGGGTTGGGTTTAGGATGGAGGATGCATTGAATCGGTGAAATGGAAGGAAGAGTCAGTGCGTTTGCTGCAATGTGAGGTGAATCCGGCCACCCCGTTGACGGGATAAAATCCGGGATTAAAACTTTGGTTTATATAATTAGTAGTGTCGTCGACCAGTCTTCAATCTTCCAGCCATACTTGAGTGGGGTCTAGCTAGATGTAGGAACCATCTAGGCAGTGTGTCATTCCGTGATTAACAAAATTTACACGTTGTATATGACACCCATGACATTCGTCCGTAGGAGTCCCTTAGAAGGGAGTAAACTTGCGTGCTCTTGGCGGATCTACTTGGTTAGCATGGCATAGCTACTCCCCGAAGTCTCTTGGTCCTGGTGTATACGACACCGAAGGGCGAAATCTGTCACCTGACTTATGGTTGCAATTGACTGGCCTGTCATTACTTGTATTTTCTTGAAACATCCCTACTTCTACCATCCAAAGAAGGGCAGAGTTAAAATTTACTTCCTGTTTGCACGTGAAAGGCAAGAAGAGCTTGGAAACTTCTTCTTAAGATGCCTGCGAAGACCTTGACATTATGAAATAATCATTATGCTCTTGAAGATGCAGTTCCTTGCCTAAAGTATAGACGATGGTTTTCAAACGTAATGTCTCGAAGAGACGAATGACAAAGGGTCAATGTCGTTTTGCAACCAAACAATACCGTATCTAGACGTTGTTGCATGGCCATAATAACGAGTAGATCGGCAAAACTTGCCAAGTTCCAGTCGCCCATACCACTCCCTCCGGACAGAAAGTCTATAGGTGTCAAATACAATGCGTGAATTTAGTCGTTCACGCATGACACACTACCTAGATGGATCGTTCATAGACCTAGAACCACTCACGTATGCATGGCTGGAAGATTGAAGACTGGTCGACGACATCCTTTCGCCCATTTGGTACTATGGTTGCAGCTCTGCCAAGTTACGATGAGCTTGGCTCCATATGCCAACAGCTTACGCATTACTGACGCAATCTACATCTGTCGATCAGGGGGGGCGGCGGGTCAAGGGGGGGGTTGCATGGGAGGGCGGCCGCCCCCCCCCCCTCCCCCGCTGTCAATATGCAGAAATCAGCTAGCATACTATTATAAGTGTATGAACTAATTGATGACTTAGACGAGGAATCATAGACTTTGTTACTGTCGTCTAGTGATGAAAGCACAGATGATCAGAAGGAACCACATTCCTAAAACCTCACATGATGCTTTCAATTTTACAGTAAACAATATGGGGCATTGTTCTTAGTATAAAGGTATAGTATTATTATAATTTAAGTAACTCTGCATGTAATGAAATGATTAAATATCGTACGTTATTCAAACAAATATTTTTGGCCTAAATACTGGACGTCTCAAAAAAGGAGAAACCTCAAAGCGCCCTTTATTTCACGACGAGAAAAGAGTAAACCAAAGAAATGCATACATCTGAAAAGTGTATCTTTTTTATGTTCCGACACCGAAACCCAATCATTATAAAAAACACTAGCCTGCGAGTTATTGCCGATTGAAAATTTGTACTCACTTTTTCATTTTATCCGCGGATTGTTTAACTTTTTTAGTAGTCTTTATACAATGCGCATTCTCCAAACTCATTCTTTGGTTTATGGTGTTCTTTGTTTTTGCGACAAAGGACAGTTCTGATATTGAAACTTTATTTCAATTATTAGAAATTCCAAGATCTTACCTCATTTTCTTCTTTCCTGGCGGCTGTCCCTGTCTTCACTTGGCTGCCTCTAAGACGGACGCAGGCTCGCATTCTCTGTTCCACTTCTATTATTGACTTCTAATCATTTAGTCCGTCGGAGGCTTGCAAAGGCAGCGGTTTTCCTGTTTGCGAAACCCCCAAATTGAATTCGCTAGACTTCCGCCCTATTTAGACCATAAAGGTGAAATGCCATTCACAGGAAACCACCACAAACTTGTCAGACTTCCCAATAGAATGACCGCTGCCTTTGTAAAACAAGCATCAGACGCGTGAACGGTCAATACTGATTGAAGTCGATTAGAAATTAAAAGAAGCTCTCTAGTGGTAGGTGGTCCCTCCTCAGTCTTCATGGTCTTAAAGGCATCCAAGTGGATGGCAGAGCAGCGCAGTACAGAAGGAGGCAACATTTGGAATTTCTAATAATTGAAACTAAATTTTTCAATATCAAAACTGACCATTGTCACAAAACAAAAGAACCATAACAAAAAGAATTGTGCTGGAGAATGTGTATTGCCTAAAGACGCTAAAATGAGAAAGTGGTAGCAAATTTTCAATCGACCGTAACTCCTTCAATATGTCTCCTTTTGAAAGATTTTTTCGGTGTCGGAAACCTTATAATGCACTTTTATATGTGGTAATTTGTATGGTTTACTTTTATCTCTTCATTACATAGAGGAGCGCTTGAGGGTTCTCTTTTTGAGACACCCATTAATTTAAACTTTTTGGCATATTTCAGCTGCAGGAAAAATAGAAAATGTTTTCTTCACCTGTAATGCCAAACTGCAAAAGACACAAAAACACAATTGTTGTTAAGCCTAAATTCTAATTTTGTCATTGAAACTGTTTGGTGGATATTAGGAAAATTTTGACATTATGAAGCGTTTTTTTTAATGTTTGAAAGTTAATTTAAATCACGTTTTCCTTGCAAAAAATATATCTAGCATACACAACAAATAGATACACAAACGTAATGGAAATTAATTCTTTAAGCATCTGTAAAAGTCAACAGATCAGCAGCCATTTCTTCTGACATTTTTGAAAACAGAAGCCATCTTGGATTTCCAAAGTTGTATAAAACCCCTTTGAGTGCCAACCCAATATCAACAGGCACATAAAAAAATCCAATAGCTAAATGCATCCAAAAATGCGTAATAGTAAAATCCTTTTTTGAAGGTCATTTACCATTTAGTGGATGGCAAGCCATTTTGATTTTGACATGTTTGTAAGTGAGTCCATTTTTGGATTTCGAAAGTCATTTTGAATTACCCGGTTAATGCCCGACACATTGTTATGGGCCAGCAATTCAAACTTTGGTCAAGATTTACAAAACGTGATAAAATTCACTTTTTCGGCAGCCATATTGGAATTTGAGCTAGGCAGCCTTTAGGATTTTGACAGTTATCTCAATCAATTTAGCACTCCAAAAACCTATTATTATCACCAAAATCCACAAGGTCGGTCAATGTAGCCAAAGTTAGTACTTTTCCCCAACCCCGCCCTCGGGACCCCCGGGGGACCACTTTGGGCACGTTTTTTAATTAATCGGCCGGCACCATCGTGTTCAGTGGAAAAATTCAGTCTAGAAATACCTCCAAATACAAAATGAACACCATTTCCCAGCTGCGCGTGGCTGTGGGGCCGACAATAATAGCTGTGATGAAGCACTATTATGTCTGTCACATTCCCGCTTTCAAATCCTGACCATTTTGCTATGCAGGTACGAAACGGTACAAAGTAAAATCAAATTACTGTGTGATGCTACAACAAACTCCACCAGTCTCCCACCCTATATGCACAATGAATATGGTACCTATATTCGTCATGTTTTGTAAATTTAAGTGACAGCTTAGCGGCCATATCGATGTGATACATTTTCTGTTGGGGCACTCTGGATTTAGCAATTTTGCCCATTTTCCCCTACAATTTGCTTTAATACACAAATACTAGTATGGGTGAAACTGCGGGGAACCCAGTATGTTTTGCAACTCTTACCTCCTATCGTAAGTGGTGTAACTAGGGGTGGGCGAAGTGGGCGACTCGACCACCCTTGGAAAAAGGTTGGGGAGAAATTGTGAAGACAAGGGAGATAAAAAGGGGGAAAGTGCACCTGGTCCCCTCATTTCTTCCTTAATATAGAGTGGAATTTGGCCAAATACAATTTTGCATGTGCTCTCTTTCAGTCATAGAAACAGAGGAGGAAAACCCAGACTGGCAGCCATTTTTGTCCTGCATGGATGCCCAAATTGCATTTGCCTCATTACCATACTTGCATCAGAAACCTCTGATATCATTACTCCTAAATGCATGCTGTGCAACTATTATGCAACTGTCAAGGTGTTTGAGTTTGATACTACTAATTAGATATAGCATTTTTAGTTCTCAAGATCTGAACAACCCCAAATGGCGTTTGGTATTTTTGTAGTTACCAAGCCTTTTTGCAAACATTGGATATTATGAAACTATGGAAAAAAAACACAGTAAAACTGCACTAAGTGTGGCTGAGAAAATAGCAATTCTTATTAGAAACACCAAGCGATTATGGAGAAAAGCCTGTGTGCATTAAATATAATCAACATTACAGTTTGCCAATGCCTTCATGTAGTGGCATTTCCTTAAATGGGACATAATGGCATGAAAGAAAAAATGAACATACATAATGAAAAGGACCCTTACTGAAATCCACGTCACGCGTTTGAAAACAATTTGGATGGTTACTTCTGTAAAAACAGGAAGTGTTCCAGGGGAGGTGGCATTTGTGGCCAATTTCTGGAACAGAAGACCAAGGTGGTGTTGTCATCCCTGACAGAATTAAAGTGATCTAGCATGTTTTGCGACACAATTCAAAGCGTTCAGACCGGGATTCGGGACATTGTACTTGGCTGTAGTAAGATATTGATTGGCACGTGAATAGATGGATTTAGCGGGATTAGCACATTACAACAGCAATGGTCTGAGAGCTGAGAAACATGCTTTCAAGTTTGATAAAGGCTGGCAGTAATGTTAGCATCCCTGTTCCAGACAAATTGCCACAAACTGCCACACCCCCGGAACTCTTAATTGTTTTTACTGTTTTTACACAATTAAAATCCAATTTGTTTCAAACTCGTGGAAGTGATTTTCAGTACGGGTCCTTTTCATCATGCCATTAGGTCCCTTAATTTGTCAATAATTTACACTGACAAATTTGAGTTACCCTGGTTGATATATTTTGTAGCTTACTGCATGAAAAATTCGTCAATAGTAGGAGAAATATACACTTTTTATTACAAAAACTTTTGTTTAATTGAAACCCTACATCCGTTAATAAAAATCCGTGAATCAAGTCTGTATCAAACTCAAAACTTGTTTAAAATTAGATATTGCATTTTTCGGGTGGGGGCCATAGCAGTATTGTCAGTTGGGTTATCCTTTATTTCTGTTATTTTCAGTGTATGGGTGTGAGAAAAGACAATCAAATACACCATTATTCAGTGATGATCACTGATATAATGTATACCACCAAAAGTTAGTAGGCTACGTGATTGAACAAAGCGGGGACGGACGATTGTAGTTCGCTTTCATGCTTAGCAGGGCATCTACAGGCCAGTCACTTAAAGACTAGAAGAAGAAATGAGGAATTAAATTTATTCCACTTAATAAATAAGTGTGTTGGTCTTTCAATTAAAAAATGAACACTGGCTCCACCTCAAACAAATTAGAAACTTAGCCCTATAATGCATAATGCAGATCGGTTAGTAATGTTATGTGAGTATGTACAAATAGCTGCCTTATGCTTATTCTGTCCACGGCACGATTAGAATATTGGCAATTTGGCATTGTGGTTCACAATGCGCAATCACTCAATGAGGCCGTGAAAGAATGTGAAAGAATGAAAGAAGCTAATTATGTGCCCAAGCCCAAGTCAAAGTGTTCACGGCACATTCCAGTCTCTACCGGGTGTGATGAACAAGAAATCCAATACGATGTGATTTAACCAATAGATATGTCTGTGCTACTGTATCCTTGAACTCTGTTAGATAGCATTTTGTATGAATGTAAGATAAATCACTGCAAAGTGTTACATTAGATGAAATCATGTATGTTAATTTTGAGATGCATGGACGAGCAAGTGTTTACTTTAAAAGGGCTTTCTTCCAATTTTACCCCCCCGGCTTCATAAGCAGTAGGGGGATATTGTGATAGCGTGCATGTCCATATGTGTATGTATGTATGGGTGTGTGTGTGTTTGTGTGTGTGTTCCAGTTTGGTTAGGTTTTCGTTTTTCACATCTCCTTCGAAAGGTTTGTCCGATTTACACCAGACTTGGGGGTTAAGGTGCAATAGGGGTTTCTTCGTGTTTGGTTGATGTCAAAGGTCATGGACCAAGGTCAAAGGTCATTTGAGGTAGTGTTCCAGACTGCCATCTTGCCAGGGGATGAAACAAGTTTACTTGCAGTATTTTTATATATTGTGTTCTCTACTTGGTATGAGAACATGCCACTTGGATATACTCCCCACCAAGTATTGTGGGAAATAAACTTGATGTTTTGATGGTAGAAGCAATAATGCATATTGCAATTCACTAGTCATCACTGTGCTAACATTGATGGTTAACCATATAAAAGCAGCAGGTTTTTTGTCTTCATTTGGGAATGAAATGGATTTGAAGTCTGAATTTTCAGGAGAAATATACATCCTTTCATCTGATATCAAAATTGATAATACTTCTGGGTAAATCAGGGGGGGTCCCAGAGACATCGGAACAGGCACCTTTAATGTAGGAAAAATCACCAAATGAAGTATTGGAGAAATATGTCATGCCGTCTCCCACAGATCAACATGATGGCTACTCAAAAGAGCCGATTGTGATACACCTCAGTACAGACAGCTGGTGATTGTCACAACCCATTACTTACCACTGTATTAGAATCAGTGTGGTATAAGAGACTGGACTTGTTTACTCTCCATCATTCACTACCTCCATGCACAGACCACATACCTTCTGGTCATATGTTTTGCATGCTATCTTCAGTAGATAGCTTTGTATGTTACTTGTAGTTGTGTGTAAATGTATGTATAAAAGCAAAGGTAAGCATGCTGTGTAGGTAGCTGTGAACTTTTGTTACATGCTATTTAGAGAGGTGAGCTGCATTCTTTCATGTATTTGTATATAATATCATTGGGTGTATAACATAGTGACGGATGTTGAGAAGTGAGCTGTATTCTTTCATGTATTTGTATATAATATCATTGGGTGTATTACATAGTGACGGCATGTTAAGAAGTGGAGCTGTATTCTGTACATGTATTTGTATATAATATCATGGGGTGTATAACATAGTGGATGGATGTTGAGAAGTGAGCAGCATTCTTTCATGTTTGTATAAATATCATTGGGGTATAACATAGTGACGGATGTGAGAAGTGAGCTGTATTCTTTCATGTATTTGTATACTAATATCATTGGGTGTATAACATAGTGACGGATGTTGGAAGTGAGTGCATTCTTTCATGTATTTGTATATAATATCAATGGGGTATAAACAAGTGAGGAATTTTGGACCAAAATATGAAATGCATTGGAAAATGGCCAACTTTGAAGGGTCGTATTGCATCAATAGGCAAGGTTCAAGTGATTAAACTCAATTGAGAAATTAGATTAACACTTGAATTTTGTATTTTTTTTTTTTTTTTTTTTTAAAATAGACAAAAATTCAATGACATAGTTATCCATAGTTATCCATCAGTGTGGAACACGCACACACACAAATAGTTTCTCCAAGTTGTGTATTACATAGTAATGGATGCTGTGTTTTCATTTACCTTTGCCTTGTCAGCATCCATAGGTATGTAATTACACCAATCAACGATTATCGCAAATATCCGTCACATCAACGTTACATCACCTCAGATTTAGTATTGTGGTGTTTTACATACTGGGGGTAGAGCCCAGTGGTCAAGGGGGGGGGGGGGCTTGGCAATTGGAAATGGTAAAATACCCTTTAAGAAACACGCAAATACTTTGTTAATCCTTCATTATGTAAAAAACACTCAAGCTGTATGACAAAACATTTTAATTAAGATTTTTGATTTATCATATTACTCTAGAGCTTTACAACTGATAAGCTTGTTTGAAGTTAATATGTAGTACCTTTTGCCCTCAATTTTGTAAAAATCATAAATCATCTGTACACGAGTATATATTCTGATTGATGTACACATTGATATAGGGATTGCAGGCTGGGAATATGATGAGGTACAGACCAGAATTTATATTCCTAGACCATTGCGTCAATAGCCATGGTAATGTACTTTAACTAGTGAGTAAAAGTGTTACAGGCTATCTACAGTAGATAGCACAGTATTCTTTTATGTATTTGTAAATAATGTATGTACAGCATAGAGATAAGTAGGCTAGGGCTATGGTACAAACCATACTTAACATTCACATACCATTGCTTCAATAGCCTAGACAATGTTCTGTTACTTCTGTGAGTCATATTGTTGCATGCTTTCTGAAGTAGATAGCATTATAATCTGTAATATATTGTACATAATGTACGTACGCTATTGAAGACACTATCAGTGATTTATCCGAAAGAGTTAAAATATTTGAAACTTGCAGGAATAGCCTAAAAGTGAAGGATAAGACTGAAGAATTATCATAAGTTACTATTTCCAACCGAAGAATTGACAGAAATGGAAGAAAACGGCAGGGTTCAAAGATACGAATCTCCATTCAATTACGTGTTGTAGTAAGTGTCCGTTCGGACACTAATGACTAAAATATCCAATTTTGTCCTTATTAGGTTGCTTCTGGTCCTATCATTTGCAGGGTATGTTAGTATACTTATACTTGTTACAGACAGGCAAAAAAATTGATTTTTAATGATTTTTTTCGAGTTTCTGATTTAGCAAATCACTGATAGTGCCTTTAATGTATGCAGGCTGGAGTTATGGTAAGCTTCAGACCTGAATTTATATCAATGGTTCATTAGTGCAACAACCATGAAAATGTATTTCTGTGAGTCCACTTGTTACATGCTATTTACAGTAGATTGTACTATACTTTCACGTATTTGTATGCAATTTGTGTATGTATAGAGATAAGCAGGCTTGGGCTAGATCAGAATTTACATCTATCAACCTTTGTTTTAATACCCATGCCAATGTATTTTAACTTCTACGAGGGAATATTTTAAAGTATATATGACACTAAGTTCTTTTATGTATTTGTATATAATGTAATGTATGTACAGTACTACTGATACAGGGTGAGTAAAAAGAATTGACCCTGATTGTGTCGGCCATTTTGAATTTTTTTAAATAACATATCTAACATATGTGGTATCATCAGAACGCTTATTTCATTATTATTAATTTGCTGCAAAGATAATTCTAATCGGTTAAGTATAGACCGTATTCTATATGACGTCAGCCACCAGACATGTTGGTGGACAAAATGCATACATTCCAGGACTACAATACATTAAGCTAACAATCGATCCATGTTTAGCGATTGCACAGGGATCATTGACAGGTGAATGTATTGTAGTACTGGAATGCGTCTATCTTGTCCACCAACATGGCTGGCTATTGAATACGGTCTATAGGCCGAGCTACAGTCTTTTGAATCAAGTAATCAGCTTTTCCCCATCCATGGATTCCCATTTGAATGCACGGCGGCCAACTAAGCAAATGGCTCCCCAAAATGATAAGGATATGACTATGTCTATGTCAAATAAAGTGGTATCTTAAAGGTGTAAAAGCCAATGATAATGGTGGTATTTGAAACACTTTTTTCAAGATGTGGCATATTTTGGTCTACAAATATTAACAATATTACTTCAAACCTCAATATGCTATGATTCATTCAACTCCTCCAGAAACTGATACATATATGTATCAACTCAATTTATTTTTCAAATGATTTTTATGAGTGATGAGGACGTAGAAACGTTAAGAGAGTATCGGTGGGTAAATTGTGACAGAATTTTGTGGGGTTGAATAGCGTCACATTTATTCTGTAGTCAATAAATAGCCCGATTATCTTCTGGACACTGATTTGCTTCACTGAACGCTGTTCAAACCGACTACTTGATTCAAACGTCTGTAGTTCGGTCTATACCCAACCAATGTTTAATAATGATCTTTACAGCAAATTAAAGATAATGAACTAATCTTTTAGCTGATCCCACATGTGTTAGATATATATTACTTAAAAAATCGAAATGGCGGACACAATCTAGGTCAGTTTTTTTTACTCACCTTGTGTAAGCAGGCTGAAGTCGTGGTAAGCTGCAGACCTGAATTTACATCAAAATAGACCTTGACTGGCAAAGCCAGGAAAAGTTACTTCTGTGAGCCCAATTGATTTACATGATATTTACGGTAGAATACACTGTATTCTTGATGTATTTTGGGTCTAATGTATGATTGATATTAATATAAGCAGGAGGACGGTAAGTTTCAGACCTTCTTAACTTATATTATATGGACCCATTACTGCAACAACCAGGAAAATGTACCTTAATTTTATGAGTAAAATTGTTACATGCTACTACTACTACTAATAACCAAAGTTTTAAATCCGGTGGTTATCCCCGTCAACGGGGGTGGCCGGATTCACCTCACATGCACAGCAACGCCCTGATCCCTTCCTTCAATTTTCACCCGATTCAATCACCTCCATCCTCAACCCAACCTCTACTCTCCTCCTCCACTTGTTCTTCCATGTATTCTTTTGGACGTCCCTCCTCATCAAAAACGCTCACCTCGAATCAAAAGCCCTTCTTAACACATGCTCATCATTCTTCCCACCACATGCCACTACCAACGTACACTATTCGCCTTCGCCCAAACGGTCACCGCACTATCCAAACCAACCATCTGCATCAAGTCCTTAATCTTCATCCTGTCCATCAACTTCACACACCAATCGCTCTCTCATTGCTCTCCTCTGTCCTCCTCAAAATTCCCATCTCATTTTCGCTCAGACACAAAACGTCTCAACTCCATTTACAGCATCACGATCTCACACAGCTCTTACACATCATTCCTTTCATCTTCAAGGATATCTTTTCCCATGCAACAACTCCCCACATTCCCTAAAACTTCACCCCACCCATACCTCACTCTCCGTGTCACAGCCACCTCACAGTACCCACCCCCTAACCTATTCCCCTAGGTATGTGAACTCCTTCACTGACTCCACCTCATCACACAACTTTTCTATCTGTTCCACCATCCCTCAGCTCCCTCTACATCTTCTACACACAAAATCTCTTGCAAAAAACTAGGGGTCAATCTCTTCATCCTTTGTGCACTCCCATGGATCCATTTCCACATTTCTCACACCACACTGAAATTTGCTTTTACTCTCTTACCACATACCCCACATGGGTCTACCTTACTGGCTACCCACCTTCCCTCTCGCCCCAATCACCAGCACTTTTGTCTTTCCAAGTTTACCTTCAGACCCTTAATCTCGAAGCCTTCTTCCATTTCACCAAAACTTCTCCCTCGTTTTCCCCTCCAATGTCTCACTCATTAAAAACCAAGTCATCCGCAGTTAAAACATCTCACTCAGCAAACCTCTTTTGCACTCTCTGTGACTACATTCAATCCCACCAATGCAAAAATCAATGGCGAAAGTACAGAACACCTTGATGCACACCCACCTCACTCAAAACTCCCGGACAAACAAATCAGACGCCACTTAACTTTCGTTTTCACTCCTCCTTCATACAAACTCATCACTGCTCTAACTATTACTTCTGGTATCTCTCTCTTCCTCATCGACACTCCATCACTTTCCTGGGTACTCTATCAAATGACTTCTACAAGTCTACAAAACACATACAGCTTCTTCCCTTAGCTCGGTATTCCTCTTGCAAACCTCCTTAAAATAAACACTTGCATCTATCGTTCCCTTCCCTGTCATAAAACCCAAATTGCATCTCTTCCACTATCTTCCGAATCCTAATTCTCATACCTCTCCACAATCTTCATTGCATGCTCTTAACACTAACACTTCACACCCCTATATGCGCCACACCTCATTGCATCCCCTTTCCCTTTAAAAAATGGGAATTACCACACTCACTGCCCCTCCACCGGCATCCCGCCCCCATCCAACACTCTGGACACAACTCCACATCACACCAATCCCTATGCTCCACTCGCACTAATCATCTCCGCAACTCACTCCTCTGAGGGTCCAACCCGGCCTTTTTCCGTTTTTTCATTCTCGTTATTGCCTTCAACCACTTCTTCCGCTGACCCTCTAACGGTCCCGTCCACCCACATCGCCTCTACATCTGACCCACTCATTCTGATCCCAATTCATGATTCTCTCCATATGGGCCTCTCTCCAAATTTTAATCTATCCCATTTAGTATTATCAGTGTATTCTTTCATGATTTTATATTAGCAAACATATATATGGTAAAGATAGCAGCTATTGCCATGATAAGGTACAGAACTGAATTTTGCATTACAAACCATTACGTTTAATAGCCATGCCAGTTACTCTTCTAGATAGGATTTT
This sequence comes from Ophioderma brevispina, assembly GCA_023653785.1. Lineage (NCBI taxonomy): Eukaryota > Metazoa > Echinodermata > Ophiuroidea > Amphilepidida > Ophiodermatidae > Ophioderma > Ophioderma brevispina. Next base: position 23,422 of record JAMKCH010000948.1, on the reverse strand, counting down.
GTACAGACCCAAACATAAGTTATTTGGTCCTCCGCTGTCCTAGCCCCTCTTTGCTGTAGATCGGGAAAGGGGTTTTAACTGTACAAAAGATTACTTGCCTATGCGCATAAAAGTGAAAAAAAAAAAGTTTTTCTTCAGAATTTCCGACATTTTAAGTTATATTAAAACACATTGCAAATATTAACTACTTATTTCTCCGGCAACAAAGGATCTTAACACCTCCAGATCTATCATATCGGCTCCTATGCCAACCCTGGCTTGTTAGCTCAGTTTTTCCCAACTAGTTGTGTGCGCATGGCAGCTCCTGGAAAAGATTAATAAATATTCAGCCTTGCCATAGTTTCTTGAACTAAAAATTAAACAATGAAGTACCAAAAATCTTATATTACCATCTGAACACTACCTCTTGGCATTGAACTTACAAAAACAATAAATATTTTTATAGTAGTTGGCTGACCCATATCCAAGTTAGTGGTACAGGACAAGCCTTTGTTTTTTTGTTTCTGCTGGCGAGTGCCCATTGTGTAAAACGTTTTTCATGTATTGTGAACTTGCACTATGATGAGATTGGCGATTTATTCCGGATTTGAAAGACGTGTTTACCACAATTTTGGTACTCCGACGATAATGGTGATGTGATATTTACATGTCTAAATGAAGTGTTGACTTTTGAATACCAGTTACAGCATCCGATTTGGTTGCTTGCAATCCAGAGAGTGGGTATTATCATCAATAAATTCAGACATTCCAATGGAATCACACACCACTGATCTCGACCATTAACCCCCCCAGCCGCGCGCAAGTGGCTGTAAGCCTGCTAAACACCAAAACTAAAACGGTGATCCATCTGCTCATACAGTCCACGGTAGGGTATTTAGCCGGCTGACTATGGTTTTTCATTTTGTATACTTATGGCCCATCTTTTTTCACATTCATGCGGACGATTGAATAGTAATTCTGAAAAAATATACAAGATTTGACTCTATTCAGGAATTTTTATTATGGGAATAAACGCCATTTTTTGGAAAAAATAAAGATTTGATTGACGTCACAGCATTGATTGGTTTATTATTTGTTGCTTCGCGGGGACCCATTCATGTAAAAATGAACGTCGTATCCCTACATGGAAAAAAAAACAACCGATTACCGTCATCGTACGTCGGTTTTTTGAATCAAGTAGGTGAAACGTAAATTGTTGTTACGTGTTTATACATAATAAACGGTGTCTTGGAAAAAAAAATAGCCCTTTGTGCAGAGGGTCATGTCACAAGATCCTTGATTTAACATTATTCGGATTTTTATATATCGGTCCGCCCCCGAAGAGCAAACTGATCCCTGACACCCGTGACCTGGTACCTGACCATTGACACCAAACTATTCATCTCGTTACCGTTTATAAATACATACGGAAAGCAAGCAAGCATTCTGTATCTCGTTGGCACACACACAGCATAATCGATCAATTGAGACTATACATTGGTTCTGTAGTAACAGGGAGGGTGGACAACAATCTTGCTCGATTGGGATTTCCGAAACGTATTTTTGTGAAACTGGCTACAAACATTCCATTTACTATGGAGTTCTTGGTCCCAGTCTGTCGTGCACGAAATTATAAATTGGCTATACTACATGACAATACCACACGGCTTATCATTAAGTTATAACACCATAGTCATAACACCACGCAAATTGTAAATTATGATACAGCCCTGACAAGAAAGGCCTACGCAGTGTAATAATCAGTAAATTTTGTAAGTTGTCTTTAAATTTACTCAACAGGTAGGGCCCCAGAGGCCCACGTCCGTGGCCACTGTTTGTTTTCATAGTCACTGCTATTAAAAGTTCACATCAATCATGCTTATGTTAAATTAACTGGCATATAACTCAAAACTCCAGAAGAAACTTCCCCTGCAAAAGTAATTCTCTATAAAACATAATACCCTTGAAAATACGGCGCATGGCTACGAGCTATGAGCTCTGTAGCCATGCGCACCGATTAAACTCTAATATCAAAACCAGCCCTATTATAATTATTATACACCCAAAACATTGCACTCTGGATACAATGGATTGGCAACCTGGCCTCCGTACTTGCAACCACTGATGGTCATATTGGTAATCAAAGAGCCAACTCAGGTGTGTATAGAGAGCCGCCCCGGGGGTACTCGACCCAAATTTGGTACAGGTTTGCGCCCACTGGGTAAAAAATCACCCATGTTTTAAGTGACCAAATTGTACAAAAATATGACCCATTTATAGTATTTGTTCCAAAATTTTGACCTATTTCTAAAGTTGGCTTTGGAATTTCGCACCATTTTTTATAGTAATGCTAGCAACATCGCCCTTTTCATAGTAACTTTTCCGAAAATCGGAAATCAACCATTTTCATTGTGATTTTTTATTAACCAAAAGCGAAATGAACCCTTTTCATAGTAATTAAGACCCAAATTGAAAATGGACCATTATATAGTAGCAATGACCTCAAAAAATGACCCATCATCATAGTAGCATGGTGGGAAAAAACGACCATTGTTAAGTAAGGGGATGAAAATGGTGACCCATTAGCGGCGCACATATGTCCCTACCCTTTTCCCTGAGTACACCCCCCCCGACAACCCCCCCCCCCCCCCGGAACAGCCGTTCATGTACCAACAAACTTCATTGAAATGTGGATAAGCGACATACAAAAGTCCCGGAACAGAGTACACAAGCCAATTGAGTGAACTCAAATGTAGTTGAGAAGTTGTTCATGTATGGATGGCATGTCCCTAAAAGAGTCACCCGAATACAACTTCTGTTAAACAGGTGTCCTGGAATGCTATTGCTTTCGGTAGACCAAGATGTCCGCCGATTGCTTCACTGATCTACTATACAATTACTGTTGTTGTAGACATCCATTGTGTAGAGATCATGAATCACACATCTCTTCCGTACTTTAAGCGGCTACCCCACCAAACATAGTTACCTCGTCTCCATGATCTACCCCTGTTTCGGTAGACTCAGGAGAAGTGTTTTTTTTTCTGACCAAAGGACTTGCCAAATCCACAACATAGGTATAGACCTATGGTCATGTCCTTCTATGTTTTGTTTTGTTGTCCCCATGAGGGGCTAGGGGGAAAAACAAGGTAACTTCATATATAAATTTTAAAATCAATATAACAGTCCTGTTCCTGCAAATAAAACTGGCCACATTCTCTTGAAAATAATAAATAATCCCTTCAGTATTTTCCCCATATCAGTGACCAGTGATACGCTAGACTTCAGCAACCATGGAGCTAAAGATAGTCATAGCGGCCCGGTATGCTATGGTATGCGGTGGAAGAAACACACTTTTCCATCGGGAGTGCTGGACATTTTTTATATTGAGTATTTTTTCAGACGTAAACAAAATACTTATCCCTCTTCAAAAATAAATAATCTTTAGCTTCTATAGTAGCGTATTCATTACCTTTGACCATATTTGTCCAGTTTTTTATTCGAAAGGAAGAATAAGACGAACAAAACATCACAGAATTTTGCCTGGGCAAATCTTGAACCTACACTGCGCAGAATTAAAATCCGTAACTTATTGCGTAACTTCATTTCTATTCAATTTACCACGCGTTTTCTTTTCGGGGAAAAAAGTCAACGATCTATATTATTATGTAAACTGTTTAGTTCTTGTGAAAGAGGACGGTATTTTTGGCTCAAGCCCGAATCGTTTAGTGATAACACCTGGCTTAGAACAATGGCTCCGCATACTGGCCCATGAATATAGTGAGTTTAATGGTTTTTGCTGAAATCTATAAATTTAATTGGTCACTGATATGAGAAAAGAATTGAGTGACCTTTATCATTTTCAGAACAAGAAAATTGTGCCAGTTTTATGCACGGGGTACAGACGTTATATGATTTTAATAATTTATTATGAAATTAGACTTGGGTTTCCCCCTAGCCCCCTGATGGGAACAGCAAAATTTGTTATATAATTGGTTATTTGTCTACGTCGCATTAGTTAGTAAATAAGGAAACTTGTAGACACATTTTTTCCTATTCCAACAACCCATTCTCATTGATTTACATTGGCTACCAGTGAAAGAGTGCCTTGGGTTGAAAATTCTGTTTCAAGTGCCTCATGGACTTGCTCAGCCATATCTATCTGATCTGCTGCTTAAATTACAAATCAACAACGTACAATGTCTCCATCCGCCTGCTAATCTCCAACTGCTACATGAGCACTAGTCACCTCGGGGAGTTTTTTGTTTCAAAGTTTCCCTCATGAGAAGTCAATATTTGTATAATATTTTTCCATGTGTTTGTTTATGTATGTATGGTATAGAAATAAGCAGGCTGGAGCTATGATGTACAGGACATAATTTACATTGATGGACCATTGCTTCAATAACCATGACAATGTACTTGTAACCTCTTTGAGTGAAATTGTTACATGTTATCTACATTAGATAGCTATATTCTTTCATGTATTTTATTTGTATAATATATGTATGGTATGGAAATAAACAGGGTGGGGCTATGGTAAGTTAGAGACCAGAATATACATTCCTAGACCATTGCTTCAATAGACATGACAATGTACTATTACAACTTTTGAGTCAAATTGTTACATACTACAGTAGATAGCACTATATAAATATTTGTCCATGTATTTGTATATAATGTATTTCATAGGGATAAGCAGACTATTTGTATGATATTAATATGTATGGTATAGAAACAGAGTGCGGCTATGGTAAGGTACTGTTACAACTTTTTAAGTTAAATTGTTACATGCTATCTACAGTAGATAGCACTATATTTGTCAATGTATTTTAATTTATACACCTCTTGCATATATTTCTGTCATCTGATTGGTTAAAATGGAGTCACATGATATGGGTTATTCCTACCATTTCCTGTTTTATTTGAAGAAATAAACAAAAACCGACTATCCCCATGGGATAGTACCCCCGGAAACCTACTATCCCATGGCAAAAGTTACCATACACTCCTACACAGAATAATTAATTTTAATACGTACACCAATACACATTATATCGAAAAATACAGTATGTGGAAGAGACGTGAAACTCATCCAACACAAAATCATGGCTGACTCCAAAAGTTTACACCGCGGCCGTCGGAATCGTCTGCTCAGACTGATGAATTGAGCTGCAAACTCTGATTTCAGCTTGAAACTGAATGATGACGATCTATTCACAATTCTACAACTAGGTGATAGCGCTAATACAAGCAAGTAAAGTTTGCAATTATATTTGAGCAGTATTTGCCGGGAGTATTTGAAAGCAACAAACGGGTCTCTAGTGAATGTCACTGTGGACAAGTTGCAGAATTCTGAAATATATGCATAAAACAAATATAGACTGCACTTTATTCGGGATATGGTGAACCATCTCCCTCATGAGCAGTCTATATTTGTATAATAATGAATGGGAATGTTATAGAGATAAACAGACTATGGTAATATAAAGCAGATTTTACATTCCCAGACCATTGTGCTAATAGCCATGATAATGTCCATTAGCTTCAATTAGTAAAATTGTTACAAGTTATCTACACTAGATAACACTACTGTTTCATGTATTTGTATATAATGTGTGTTTGATATTAATATAAGCTAATATAAGCAGGCTGGAGTTTAGATTGTAAGCTTCAGATCTGAATTTATACTGCAACAACCATGAAAATGTATTTTAACTTCTTTGAGTCAAATTGTTAAAAGCTATATATGGTACATAACACTATATTATGTACTTGTATAATGTATGTATGGTATTAATATAAGCATGCTGGAGTTATTGGGTAAGCTTCACACCTGAAATTATATTTATGGACCATTACTGCCCACCAACCATGAAAAATTACTTTAACTTTATGAGTCAAATTGGTTACAAAAATGCTATATACAGTAGATACCACTGTATTCTCAGTTTGGCCTATTACATTATTACCACCCTTTGCACCTAATTCTACCACATGCTTCATCCATTGACAGAATAAGGCTCTTGATACACAGTAGGTGGAAAGGGTCCCTAATGTAATTATGACCTTTAGTTTCATGTCAATACCAAATTGTGGTCATGGTAATGTACAGAACATTTACAAACCATTGTCACTCATTTCACTTCCCCTACACCCCAGCCCACCACACTTTTTGTCTTCCTAAGATTTACCTTCAGACCCTACTCTCAAAGCCTTCTTCCATTTCCAAAACTTTTTCCTTCAGTACCACTCTCTCACTCATCAAAACCACTACACCATCTTGGCGCATGAACCTTCTCTGGCTCATTCAACCAGTGCTCTTGAACCGTCTCTTGAACTCTCCGTAACCACATGATCACAATTGGCTAATATAACGGCGAAAGTTCAGAACCTTGATGCACACCACTCACCTCCCCTTAAACTCTTCAGACAACTCAGACCCCACCCCCCCACCCACACTTCATACAAACTCATCACCACTCTTATCATTGCTCTCTGGGTATATGCCTCTCTTCTCATCACCCACTCCTCACTTCATCGGGACTAATAAATTTTACAAAACGCAGTTTTCGTCTTCCCTTTAGCTCGACAGTCCCCTTTTGCGACCGGTCTTTAAAATAAACACTGTGCTCTATCGTTCCTTTCCATGGCATCAAACCAAATTGCATCTCATCCACTTTCAATATTCCCGAATGCTATTCTCATCTGACACTCTCATCAACGATTTTTTCATTGCATGTTTAGTACCTTCACCCCCCTATATCAAAACAACTCATTTGGCATCCATTACCCTCTTAAGATTGGACCACCAGCTCACTGCCCACTCCTTTCGGCCTTCCTCTTCCATCTAACAACTCCAAACACGCCCTCACACACAATCCTTCTCTCCGCCACTCACATATCAATCCTCACTATTCACTAACAACTTCTTGGGTCCAGCAGCCTTCCTTGTTTTTCATTTATCCCTTGCCTTCACCACTTCTTCATGACTATCCCTCTCAAATGGCCTTCCACCACCTGGCTTCACATCTGGCCCCCCTCAATTTTCTGATTCTTTGCCATACGTTCCTCTCACATACATATTCAACCTCCCATCTCAGCCTCTCATACCTTCTTACCCCTACAGCATCTCTTCTATCGTTTCATTGCCTTCACCTTGTATATTTCCGTAATATGCGGTCCTAAAAAGGGACATTTTGTGACAAACTATAGAATGAATTTTGCATCCTTGAACTGTTATTGCTACTCTTCAGAATGCTTTTCCAGGAAACCTTCAGATCTTTTGCCTATTAAAGGAATCATCAGTTTTTTTTTTTTGGGGGGGGGGGGGGGGGTGGGGGGTGTTTGGGGTGCCTATTTGTAATGCTTTGCTAATGTATGATCAGCCTGGAGGAGATAGGAGGTAAAATGCTCTTTGTTGTAGTGGTTGATGCATGACTGCCGGATTTGACCATTTTTGTGGCATTAATGAGAATGGCGGGTGGGTTTTCAAAGTCATTTGGTGTGTGGAGGGGCATTTTTGTTTGTTCTCGTTTGATGAATTTTGACATTCTGGGATCACGGTGGTCAATGGTGAATCGATTTGGCGGTTTTAAACCGTGACCCCCTTTTGGTGCCTTTTTTTTTTTTTCGGACTAACACAAATTACAATTGTTTCTCTTCATATGATACAATGTTATGCTGTAATGATATAGGTAAATAGTGGCTAGTTTACAACACAACTCGCACTCGCATGTACTGCAGGCGCTTGGTTTCCATTTGAATGGCTATGTTTGACTCCTTTCAATGAAAGAGGTGTCACGATTACCTTGTGAAGTTGGCAATGTGGATATAGGGTAGGTGTGGGAGTCTATTTTTTATTTTATGCGTGTAAGTCCTTTTTAAAACATGGCTTATAAAAAGGTCCCAGGAAATGCAAATAGAATTGATTTGGTTTGTTTCAAGTCTACAGGAGGGACGAGAAAGCATTCAATCATTTGGGTTGGTTGATGACATCATTGGTGAACCTATTGATTTTTCAGAGAGTAAGAGAAAATTCCAGGTGACTGGTTGAAAAAATCCTATTCAATGTCACTGAAATTGAAATCAATAGTTTCACTAATGATGTCAATGTAGTGTTATTCCTTTTTTTTGTTGGCCCCTGTTTATTGGATTGGCATGCCCCGTAAAGATTTGGCATAGGTTTATCATATCATTTTCTGGGACCTTAAATTTACTCAGAATATCATTTCCTTCCTGCTATAAGCTTGTGTTTTGGGGGGGGGGCCCTTTGGGGTTGGAGGAAAAGTTCTTCATTTAATTGTACTTTTCTGTTTCAATTGTGTACCATCTCTTCGGTTTTTGTTGTATCCTCCTCACATTTGGTTGTATTTTATTTTTTTTTTTGGCGTGGAACAAATTTGAACTTTTTTTGTAAAAAAAAACTAAATAAGTTGTAAAGTTACCCATTTTTGAATCTTCAATGTATGGTGTGCAATCGTTGAATACAACCCTATTTTAATCTGGTGGCACTCACTAATCACCACTGGCGAGTGCCAAATTGTGTAAAACGTTTTTCTATGGAGTGTGAACTTCGCACTATGATGAGATTGCGATTATTCCGTATTGAAATACGTGTTACAAATTTGGCACTCGGACGACCTCCTAGGCTCAATTTAATTGTTTAAGGTTATTCTGACCTTGCTGATGAGTACCATAACTAGAAAAAACGACTACTGTTGATATTGTTAGTCACATGATACCCACTCCCTAGAACTATTCATGGTGCGCTTTGATCGTGTTTAGTCAATAATACACTCAATACAAATATTCATGGCTGGGTGTACTTATTTATAACCATATTATCTTCATATTTACTAAAAAGGTTTGGCCTTCAAATATCAACCAGGAGCTACAAGATACATTATGTGCAGTAGGTTTACAAAAGGGGAATTCTATCACCCACATTTGTTTCTGTACAATTTCCATCAGATCAATAGTTATTTGGTAATCATGAAGTTAAGAAGTAATTGTAACTCAACTAAAATTACAATTAAAAAAATGCAGAAACAATATCCAGTGTAATTCATTAAGGCTATTGTTCTAATGAGAAATAGGGAATAGTGATTGATTTTGAAGCACCCTTCTTTATCAATTTGTGAATTTGTGTATTACAAGTACATAATAAACAGCACTGTACATGCAAGCCAGTTTGTTGATCTTTGAGTGGTATATTCTCTACTATTATGAACCATACCATTCCCAGGGGAACAGTTCAATCCCATACATACATATTACTAATATAAAGTGATTTGACCTTGTGTGGGTATAATGCAGACCCAAACACTAGTACTGTAAATTTCACAGTATACTTTGTGCACGGAGGGATTGAACTTTGCATAGTGGATGAGAATGAAAACAACAATCATCTAAACTATTTTGAATACTTTTCTGTTGTTGCTTTCAGCCCACAAATAGCCAGTGTTTAAGATGGACAACACATGTCCAGTTTTGGCAAAAATTGACATTTTAGGTGACCCTGCCAATCAGTATTTTACAAGCATGATTTTGACCTACATAAAGTTCAGGTACCAAAAATCTGTATTTTGAGACAATGTACCATTTCGGAGCATTTTCCTATTCTATGACAAATTTTAGGTTTATTTTTTTCTATACAATCACACAGTTTACATTATTCAATGGAATGATGAATTACATGCCAGTACCCCATTACAGCATGTTTCACTACTGCATCTCTGCACAGTGGTTAGCAATTTATTGGGAGATTTGGACCACTGGTATCAGAAGTCACACTGTCTATCACAATAGCATGTTTCTCCATAAGCTAAATTCTTCAAATGATTAAAATAATTTCCTCTGTCATAATAAATGACTTCAAATAATATTATTTTGACAGCTTTAAGACATGCCTTTCTTCGTTTACTCCCTTTTCTCTATATTGGTTATTAATTTGGCACACAAACAACATTCTTCCTTTGGACATAGCTGGTACAGGCTTAACAAAAGACTTAATAAAAACTTGCAAAGAAACACTTATGAACAATTTTCATAATATATTTACACATTTGGCTATGTCCAATTGTGGGGCAATGGTTACAGCAGTGCAAGGCAAATTGTTTACTTAAAAAAACAAAAAAACTGTTAATAATGTAGTGTATGTTATCTGTACATAAATTTCACAAGATTAACCTTGGAAGACATGGCACTTAACTACAACCTCCATATACTCTCGGTCCCGCCACGACCCAGAGCTGCCAACATTAAGATTTTGGATTCAGGAGAGTTGACATTGAGAACAGGGAGATTGATTTAGGAATCAGGGAGATTTAAAAAAAAAATAGCGACGTTTCACAGTGTAACACGTAGGTCCTCAAAAGGGATCCAGCCAATAGATTTGTTGTCTAAAGATCAATGACAATTGAAAGCTTCCCCATGAGGAAACTGTCAGTGGAACTTATCCACTTTGAGGGTTTTTTTAAAGTATGACATGAAAAGGTTGAGGCAAAAGTTCAACTGTAAAGGTTCAGAACTTGAAAACGGAGCCACTACATTACTATGAACTGCATCATGAGATAGAGCTCTTTAAAATAAAGCTTTCCTCTAAAAAATTGACAGAGCTCCCCCCCCGTCTGACAGTCCCGTTTAAGGGACTGTCGGTGACTAAGTCCCATAGAGATTTTAAAAAAAAATGACATGGCGAGTAGTAGTCAACTTACATCTCATAACTGAACACGGCGCCACCTCCACAACCTATGCACTGCATTATGAAGATAGAGTCTTTAAAATAAAGCATTCGCTAAAAATTGACATGGCTTCCGTCCGTCTGACAGCCCCATTTAAGGAACTGTCTGTTGGAACAAAGTCCACCCCAGAACTGCAATATTATAACACTTAATGCCTTCATAGCATTGATGAGCATCTACAAAAGGCAAACCAAAAATCAAACCACTACAGGTTCATCTTGTAGGCCTTATATCCCTTTGCCCACTGGAGTTAATAATTTGGTTCACACTTTAAGACAGAAGCATAATAGCAGTTAAATGGTTTTTATATAAAAATATTAGTGGAACTGGTCCATAAAATAAAAAACAACGAAAGTATCGGAGATTAAATGGATGTCGGAAACCCTTGAACAGACTTTGTAGACCTAATATCTTTGTCTTTTTAATTCACTTTATAGAGACTATTAATATTATCCTTTTGCCTAACATTGTGTTACGTTTATAACATTTTTTTTTATCTCAATACATGATCACTTTTCCGTATTTTTTTAATCGAAAAGGTACTTGCCGAATGTCCGGCATTTTTCGACATTTTAGTACATAGTGGTGGCTGTATACATCCCAACTTGTATTTGGTACGAAAAGTGTACCGCAAATACCGACACTTTCGGGAAGCATTTCCCACCTAAAAAAGACGTTTTTGTCTATCATAGGATGGAAAATCGGGAGAATTTCGGCGCTCACATCGTGAGCACCGGGAGATTGAGTTCATTCCGGGAGTCTCCCGGACAATCCGGAGAGTTGGCAGCTCTGCTGAACAATGACTTAGACAAATCACAACGGCATTGAGAAATGCAACTTATTAAATGAATGAGTTTTGCCTTGAGTAGACCTACCATTCTTACCATCCATCCAGAGAACTTCTAACTGGACAACAAAACCGAACATAGTGTGAGTATATGTCCAACTTAGTCCCGCATTTAAAATCTCACAGAAAGCGAGTTGTTTTGATGACACAGTATGAACTGAGTTTAAACAAATTCCACATGCACAGATAGGCCAGATGATTGTGCTCTCTAGATATACATGCCCAGATTGATAGTTGTTTTTGAAGTAATTCCTGTATCTGGTGATACTAATGTAAAACCCCTTTAGTGCCTTAGCCACGGACTACCATAATTGGGATTAACCCCTGATCACTCCTCACTTAGGAGTGAATGTCCTTTTAAAGGAAACCACCAAAATCCGGTTTCAGTGAACATGTACGCTGTACACAACCAAAATGGACATACTAACACATGTTCCTGGATTTAGATCGTATTACCTATCAAATACCCCGCAACTATACTCTGTCGTCATAGTTTATTTTCTCCTTTTCGGGCAGGGGTTTTGCCGTTGCTAACGCGTGTGCTGCAGCTGTAGCTGCACTCATCACACCGCCCCTGTTTTGTGATCATTACACGCTCCTGTGATGGTTGAATTTAAAATTAGCTGTTGTTGTTCAATTTGTTGTCTATGCTTGATGCGTGCGTAAAAAGGTTAGTGTACTTAGTACCGCGGCAATTGAGAGAAAATAACCATCTGGTATCAGTAAATACCATAAAGATATTCGCTAGTGTGTTTGAAGGGTGCAAATAGTTTAGAACAAACTAACTGACAAGACAACAGGTCATGGACTGGCACACATCCATATATAAATCAGTCCATCATTTGAAAACCGCCAAAGATGAGTATACAGAGGTTTGTAGGGGCACATACAGCGTCTTGTAATCATAGTATACAAATGTCGACTGGCCTATTATTGGCATGGATAAAGGACCATTGTTCATTTTGATATTACATCTTTGTCAGAAGTCACATTTTTCCACTACAAATAATAATAAATATTATAATTACCATTTATGGGGTATGGACAATTTAAAGTTGCACATTTCATGATAATGAATAAATGCCATCTCAATTTCTTTTCTGAATATCAGTGACAAGGGACCTACACATGCTAGCAATGACTCCAGCTAATAATGGCATTATTGAAAGTACAATCCACCTGGTATTCAGGGGGGCAGACAAAGCACTTCAGATTCCCTTTGTTTATTTGGAACTGTCGAGCCATTGTTACTGTCATGGCGAGTTGAAGATGTCAGCGTTTAGATTCGTTATCCCCCGCTCCGACCATTAGGAGAGACGTTTCATATAAGCTCACTTAGAAGTCCCAGTACGCAAATGAGGTAATGCCATGATTCCTCCGTCCTGCTCTGTATGATTTTTTTCAGTAGCGCAGGACGGAGACAATGGTAATACCTCATTTGTATCCTTGGGACTTCTATATGTAACGCCTACCTAGTTTGGATTGAGCTTGGGCCCCGTTCGCGATTAAATAAAGTTTGAGGTTCTACTGTGAGTTCAATAATATTTTGACTGCTATTTCATCATTTATTGAGAAAAGAAACACATGTAACAAACCGTGGGTGGATATGTTTGTATTGGTAATGTGTGAACCTCAACAACTTTGTGCAGACCAATTTATTGCTGGACCTCGTCTATTCAATTTACCACTATGTATTTAGAAAAATACAAAAAAGGGGGTCTAAGTGACCCTATGCTAACAACCAGTAAATTGAATAGAAATTGGTTATGCAGCAAGTTACGGGTTTAGTTTTGGTTTCTGCCAAAGATGTTCGGTCACAGTCGGCCAAACACTTGCTTTCATGATTTTTTGTTCTCAATGTTTCCTTTTCGGAAAATGAATGAAATATACACGAATCCGACGGCGACTATTATCGCCCCTACGCCGTGGCGGCGCACTCACCATCGCCATGACTGGGGGGCATCTTTTGCATGTCTCTTATACACCGGTACGTTGTACGTGTTACCACAAGACTCGATAATTTTGATCAGTTCTGACCGGCAAAAACCTACACTATTTCACTGTTTATCCATTTGTATATCATCATATACAAACACGGCTCAGGAAAAAAAATGTAAATTTCTTGGCTGCACAAATAGCGATAAAATTCAAAAATGGAAACGAACTGCGTGCGAATTCACTCGCTAATGACACAAATTAAAAATCTCGTATCCAGTTCAGTCTAATACCACATTGTAACTCGCCTGTCATTTTCCCGTGTACTGATAGTCCAGGCGTAGCACATTCCATGCACACACGAGACTAATTTTGTTCAGACTCCGACATCCGATCACATGTGCACTGAGTGTCCTGTCGAAACACCACACCCTCACGGAAGATGTCACGTTTTTCAGCAAATACGCTCGGTCTTTGGGAACGATTCAATTTTTCACGTACACGGAATATATCACATTCTATTGTTACTTTTATTTTTGTCTGGATTTTTGAATTTTACGAAAAATTTATTTCTCACGCGGCTGTTATTACCAATTTTTTAACACTATTCTAACCATAATTCTAACCATAAGCGTTCAATTCTCAGTCACGCAAAGGTGGGCCGGATACTATACATTTTACAACAACAACATAAGACACTTTCCCCGGGAATTCCCAGCCTTAGGCCAGTCCCTGACATCATCCTGCCATAAATCCATGGAAATAAACGGTGAAATTGTTTACAAGTGCAAAAAATGTAGTTGTCAATCTTATATCATGGATTATCGGCTTATTATTTCGTTCGTAAGCAATATGCGGCGTGTTTGTACTGTGGGTGTGTTTGGGTGGCCGGGATGCCCCCAGTAATGGCGGCGACGTAGAGGGTGTCCTTTCGCGCTTCTCCTTCGGATTAGTGTATACGGTCAAAGTTAATTGAACTCACAGTAGAAGCCTAAGGTTTATTTATTCGTGACAGAGGACAGGTATCTTGCACATGAAATCCTGTTCAATTGTATGGGTAAATAACACTGGCTCTGTACTTCCAGATAAAAGTAAGTTTGAAGAGCTTATCCTCTGCATACCGAGGGGATTTACTGGATACTCTGCAGTGATATTATTTGCTCGGGTCAATGCAGCATGATGGCACATCTACTGGTCACTGCTATTTAGGAAAAAGAAATGGTGATGACATTTTATCATTTTCAATCAAATGTGCAACTTTTGCACTTGGCATACCCAGGAGTATTGAAAGGTATAATTAGACAATAATAACTGCGCGAAATCATTACTTCGCCGATATGCGTAACCAAAGTCCTTATGCAAGCAACTTCTCTCTTTGATCCATGGAGTATTAGTGGGAAAGTAGAACCGTCACAGGGTCAAACAAAAAATAAATTTGACCTTTCTATTTCACATGTTAAAGCCTACTGAACTGGAACAGATTTCACCTATGTGTGAAAAAGTGGCCACATGGCTCAATCATTAATTGGTATATAACAAAGACACACAATCACATGATGTATGACGTATCCATGGATATATGTAGGTAACAAACGTTTAACTATAAAAGAACTTAACAACCATATTTGACAATCCGTTAACATAAACATGGCAGATTTGGTCAATGGATATACAATAATTATCTACTGCATTAAAAAATAATCCAATCTGACAAATAATGTACAAGGTTAGTGCTTATCTCCAATGGGAAATAGTGCTAACATTACATTTGTAATGTACTTGCATTTTCACCCCTCCGTAAAAAAAATATAATATAGCACTACCTAATCCACGTGTTAGAAAGTTAGGATGTCTGTATTAAGCAAACTCTAATCATTTGATATTCAAGTCAGGAGTCTTTCTCTAATCTTCAATGTTGACGGACCCACACGCCTATTATCTGGGAACCAAATCTGGTCTTAATTTCGTAGATCAGCCAATGCCCCCCCCCCTCCCCAAGATGTTTGTATAATATGATCCATCAACTTAAAGGGTCCCCCCAATTACAACATATATTTTTCTCTGTTTCATACGAAGCACCATCACCAACATACTGTAATTACAAAATCTATGTCATTTGATCCGGTCAGGCCATAATGTTGAGCATTGTGCATTGCAATACCCCAAAGAATAATGGATAAAATAGTAATCTGGTTACTGTAAAACAAAACCCATTTTAGCTTGTAGATCAGGGAAACGAATCAGTCAAAATATTTTGATGAAATACAAAAAATACAAGGTTCTAACGATAACAAATCACAGGTTGTTGGTGTGAAAGTCGTACGGAGGCTGAGGATCGGGTGGTGCCCCTTAAGTACTGTTCTAACCTTGCTTAGTCAGATTTGATAAACCTGTTTTATTTGTATCATTTCAAGCTACTAACAAACGTAGATTGTTGACATGTCTTAAATTGTTTGGTCCACAAATCCCCTTATGACACTCAATACTGGCCAAGGTACCAATGTAGGTATTCAATATTGGCTAAGTGGTATGGATAAACAGTCAGTCAAATTTGCCCAATATAATGCTAAATAAATATAATTCGGTTAAACTTACTACGACTTTCCTAATCCCACATGATTAAAGACAATATTCACGGCAGCAGTAGAAGAAAATGTTCAGCGATTTATTCAAGAGCCTCCGGCTGAATACTCTTGAAAAAAGATCAATTGCCACCTGTGAGGTAAAGGACAAGCATTATTTGTCCACCTTTGATACCGGTATAAGTTTAGTCTTTGCTTTGTCATCAACATGGTCCTTAATGTATTCTCCACTCTACAAAATGCTGTGTGCTGTTATATTAACATATTGAAAATATCACATGCAAAGTTCCCTCATGTTGCAAAATATATGTTTGGAGTTACACATTAAGTCTCCAACATAAGGAAACGGCCAGGCAGTGATGAAATAATATAAATAAGAAGTTGCTTCTCTCTTTGAAAAAAACACAATACATAAACTAGTCATCAATAACAATAAATCCACTCCACAATATATATACACGGATGTGGTATATTCATAAAAGTAAAAAAGAAAAAACGTTGAAACCCCACATCCAAAATGGCTTAGCACAAAAAAGAGATACAACATGCTTACAACAGTTTTACAGTACAGGTATAATGCCATAATGGCGTGTAGATATTTGTAATGCCATGGGCGTTTAAAAAGCACCAAAAGACTAGCAGACAAAACAAATGAACCTACTTTCAAGGCCAACCATCGTCACAAATTTGAATTTTAGTTACAGCTGCGAGTACTACAAATGACACCAACTTAATCTCGTATCAGGAAGATTCCAAAATATATGCCATCTTTCAGATGTAGTGATATTGTGATGGATTTGGGTAAAACCATTAAATGTCCACACTCGATCATTTTTGAGACTGTTTGTCAACTGGCTTTGTTTTCTTTGTTTGAGCCAATGGAGACAGCCAGTGAACAAGCTATTGAAAAGAACATATTAAATCCATACAAATAAAATCCACCATTCTAATGTGGATAGTCCATTTTGTCCACGGGCTGAACTAATTGGCTAAAACAAAGAACTAAAAACATGCAGGTAGGCAGTCTTGAAACGACCAAATTCCATATGTTGCAAATCAAGATTGGTAGCCCAATTGGCGAATGGGAAAGGCTCCTGCGACGCCCACTTTTTACCGCAATTCTTGGTCAAATTTTTAAACAGGTTGTTATGGGCACTTCCGGTAGTGCCCGCGGACTTTATGCGATTTGGCGACTTTCCGACCTCATTTACCGCGATTTGGGCAAATATTGTGAACCTGCCAATATTCAAACATCCGGATGGGGTCCCACATGGTATCACATCCTAGTTACCACTGCTCTTCTGAGAACTCATCCCCACAATGTCTTGACAGCAAAATTCATTCAAAATTTCTTTATCTCAAAAAGTTATGTTTTAAAGGCTCATAGATTGCCATCACTAAAAACCTTAAAAGGTGGCCAATTTCCACAGTTTGATCAATATTGTGGTCATATCATGTCACTTTCAAAGGTCTATAACTCAGAGTAGTATCTGGCAACTTTCGGCAGATTGTGTGAGTCTGTCACAAATATGATCCCAAAATAGTGCCCAAGTTTGAATAACCCTCATTATAAATAAGTGACAAGGACTTTAATCTCAAATAACCAATGCTTTGCAATTTTGTCAGAATCATATTATAGTTTTCTCTAAAAATGAGTCGACATTGCAGTTTCGTGTAGTTTCATTTACAAAAATGTTTGTTTCAGTTTGTAAATTGAAACCAACTTGTTCAATATACTTTGCCCAAGCCACATTCTCACTGTATGCAACCCTTTCAGCAATCTTCAGAATGTTCTTATTATATTTATCTACAAAAGCTAGCAGTAGGAAGTTGTAGGTACAGAGGGAATTTCAGTGAATCGTATGTCACAATACATGTCGGAGAATCTGCCCAAGGACGGTGGACAAATCTCTACCTGAAATTAGTACAAATGTATATACAATTTTGTAACCACTCTGTTAACCAACAGATCTTTTAATTTGTAAAAACCTTTGTATCTACTATCCATTACTTTTTCATGTAAGTGGTCATTTTATAACACTGATAAAAAGGTTCCTGGCCCCTCAAAAAACCCAAGTGGAATATGTACATCACATTGCTCTATTCAATGTTCATAACAATGTTTTGTTTAAAATGCAAACATTGTAACATAAAAGCAAGGTTTTATCTTTTTGAGCTCACCTTGTTTCAAACCATAGAGGTTTTATGTTCCTTTACATTGTGGTAAAGGAAATTACTGTAGTAAAATCCCCTTTAAGTGACTGGGCTGAAAAAATATATATTTTAAACAGACAACTTTTGTGAAAAGTATGGATACCAACTTTTTTGTTTGTCTATGCACAGTTGTTAACAGGACACTGGGTTTAGTGTAAGTTTTAGTGATTAGAATTAGGTTTAGTGCAAATTTAGTGCTAGGGTTAGTGTGTAGGGAAAGTGGATTACAGTTTATGGTTAGGATTGCAGTTAGGATTATGGTGTATAGAATTAGGTTCACCATAAATTTAATATGATGACGATTAGTCTCACCCGGTTTACAAATGCAGTTATTGTAAACATTATAATAATATATAATACTTTATAGGTTCTGAACTGTGACACCATTCCAGGTAAAACCTGCTCAAAAAATGAAAACCTTAGTGCTGTATTCTAAACAGGAGTCTAACTTGTGTTACTTTTAAACCATTGTCAGTCCTTTGTGAATTACCTCTTTCCCTTTCAACCTAGCAGAAAGCTTGTTGCCATAGATATGAGAAATATCCCCCAGAAGAGATTCCTAGGTATTTTCTCCAGTATATTTTTCTCCAGCAAGATGCACATGGCTTTCAAGGTATAAGTCAGTTTTACAACCTGAGACATCAAGTTAATACAAAACCTCACACCAGCTAGGCATATCTTGCGCTTGAACTTTTATCTTGAGAAAAGTGTAATTTCCTTACATCTCTGGAAAAAGGACAGAAAGTGTCTGAGCTTCCTTCTTCTGTACTTCAAAGGACAAGGGTCCAAGATTAATACAGACTATTAAAAATAAGATTAGTAACTGCCCAAATTGAATATCATTTAATTTGGCCCCATCACAACTCATTACCTTGCTCATGATACTGCTTGCTTCATGATGCCAATTTTACAAAGCACATTAAAAAAGTGTCACAAATTTAAGTATAACATTATTTCCACAATTATAAAATAACACTGCAGCCAAGTACAAATTATGGACTCATTCACATGTTATATAAACTGACGAAAAGACCTGTGGTAAAAAATGAGCCAGATATAAAATATGACCTGGTATGATCCATTCAGGTTGACAAACCATTATAATTGAACACCTCCTGGGAGACAATGAAAGGATGGTGCATCCAATCCAAAATGCTTTGTTAGTGCAAGACTGAAGCAACTGGAGAAAGCCAGTAGTCGCTTGCAGCTCCGCAGCCAACATGATCATGACGATGATTAGATGGAAGAGGAGGAGGATGATCATGATGCTATTATCACCATTAGGTTTACCAGGGGGCAGGCAAGGTCAACCTGCATCTCAATTCTATAAAAAATTTATGCATTCAAAATATTAGATGGATCAAATAAACACCCCAGGGGTGGCACGTAATAATTATGCTGCACGGGACCTACAATAGGAGGGGTAAAGTTATATGGGGGTCAATGTTTAAAAACTGCTCTAATCTAATGTAATGTACCAAATTATTCCTTAGTAACAGGAGTAAAAACGCAATTGGGTCACATGTCATGCAGTGTGGTGCTTCCTTTCCAGATATTTGGTAAACAAAATAAGCTAAAGGGTCCATTTGTTTATTCAAGAAAAGGTCAATTTTAGTAATACCCAGATTCTTTGTAAAAATATTTTTTCGAAATTGTAATTGATACTGAATCCCAATATGAAATGCTTTTGCATTTTGGCGTCATCTCTTGTTTCTACTGGAAGGGGTTTCAAATTTCCCTGTAGGACTCTATTGGGATGGGGACATTACACCCCTCCCTATTAAGGGAACCAACCCTATGCAAAATAAAAGGCAGATTTTGAATCAGTATAATTAACTATTTTTTTTGATATATTTACAAAGAATCTTGGTATTACAAATTTTGCCCTTTTCTGACTAACACCAATATGACCTTTAGCCTATTTTTCCGCACTATCTTGGCAAGGAAGCACCACACGCATGTGATCCAATTGACTTTTTTCTCGGTTACCTAAGAATAATTTGAGCTATATTACATTAGAATTTTTGGAGCAGTTTAAACAGTTGACCCCCATATTCAAACTTGACCCCCCTCGTACACCCCCCCGTGAGCTGATGAAAAACTTTCCACCCTAAGAATGTTACTTATGGTCCATAGATCTACCCAGATAGGGCACGTTTTTATAGCATAATGTCATTGCAATGGAATATTAGGCTTTGCCCCCTCCCTATATAGTGCTTCTATCTTCTTTGAGTCATTGACGTCAGTGTGTAATGCACTATTTGCAGCATTAAATCGCGAGCGTTGATTCAAAGAGCGCACGCGTACCAAGCGGTGCCAAAATATACCACGCAAACACGTGTCTGAACGCTTTGAACGTCACTGACTCTAGGAAATAAAGAGTGATATAGTCTTTCACTAAGCTTTCAAATGTTCCCAATTCTCTATATACTAAGTCCCAAGTCATGGGTCTTTTAAAAAAACAACTTCCTTATATCTGTAACATCTTATTTCCCTTTGCTGACATTGGCCCAAGTAAATCAATCAGTCCAATTTGAAGTTATCCTCAGAGTGACCTCCTGTTGTCTTAATATCCAGCTGTGCCTCCATGTGACCTCTTCAAGGTTTTTGATGTGGGCTAGCCACATTCTTGCAATCCGATGAGACACTTACAGTATTATCTTCAACAATCAAGGAAAAATGTTGGAATCTTTTGGCATTCCTTGAGAAAAATGACCTGACCTGTGCAATGTTGCTAGTAGTGTCATCATAATTGCCAGGACAATGCTTTCCTTTTCATTGCTTACTTGTGACCGTTCATCGAAACTGCAAGCACCATGGGGTAATTCAAAATGCTCCAACTATTTTTCCTTGTTTGTAGGGCTTTTGGTTGGAAGAACTAAGGCTGGAAATTAAATATCGTCATCGTCTTCTACTTTTCTACTGAATGTAGCACTCTTCAGTACTTCTAGCCATCTGCAAGGAAATTACGAAATAGTCAAAAGTCA
The DNA here is from genome assembly GCA_023653785.1 of Ophioderma brevispina. NCBI lineage: Eukaryota > Metazoa > Echinodermata > Ophiuroidea > Amphilepidida > Ophiodermatidae > Ophioderma > Ophioderma brevispina. The sequence goes on along the minus strand of JAMKCH010000948.1, from coordinate 2,136 downwards.
ATCATTGCTTTCTTCATATATCATTAATATCTCTCAATGTTTAATAAATTAGCTGTATTCAACAATAAACATACCTTTTTTGAATATTGCTTTTTATCACAACCAATCATAACACTAAAATGTTTCCAAACGTGTTCAATTCAGGTGATCGTTTTACTAACTCTTATGCAAAATAAGAGAAACTTCTACAAACCTGCCAAAGGTGTATTCACTCTCAGCACGGAAGAAATATACATGGGTTTTGAATTGTAATTTGAAGACATAATCCTTGCGAATATCATCCTCTTCTGTTGGTGTCATTATGCTGTAGCCAAGTAGAGGTAAACTAGCGAGGGGATAATCATCCTGGAGTGAAGTGATGAAAGACGGAAGACAACATCAGAAAATGATTATATCATGGAATCTTAAATATTTGAATGCATTTAAGTATATTACAACACCTCTGAACTTGTCAAACTTCAATTTACTTATAAACATTCATGCTTCAGTCGTAAATGTTATTGATGATACTGAAAGTAACGACTTACCCCATGACTCTTGTAGAAGAACAGACAGAAATTTGTGAAGACAACCCAGAGCTTTTGCCAGCCATTGCTGTTTTTGAACTTTCTTAGCAAGAAACCACTCAACTGGTTCTGAAAGAAGGGAAATCAATAATACCATACTAAGCTATTACAAGACACAATAATGAAACTTGAATTCAGAAGCAACAAACATTTTTTCAGGGTTTTTCTACTGAATGGGTCACAGTAGTTGCAATTTTAACGAGATTATAAGACTTGTTAATGAACATTACAAGCCCTTGTGTAAGCATTATGAACCCGGTAATGTAAAAAACTGAACACCTGTGAGATTAGCAAACATAACAGATATGTTAATGAACATACACGGCCCTATGAAATAACAAACGAAACATTAAATGAATGTGACAGACCTTTGATATTACATCTGATTAAATGGACTGATACAAACTAGACTTGGCTAAGATACACTGTACAGTAAAGTTAATGAAGATTAATGAAGTCGTTCATGAAAACTACAGATTTTGTTGGTGAACCACTGTAGAACTTGTTGGCGAAGATTGTAAGACTTGTTATAGTAGATTCCAATTGACGGTTGAGTTATGGGCGGAGTTTGGACTTCGTCCCATTACTCAAAATAGGAGAACAGAAATACCACCCAGAAAAATTCTTTGATTTCTTTCTCGCAATACAAAGAGATCGGATTAAAATAAACTTGCCACCAAAAAAAATAAGTTACTTATTCGTTCCAGTCATATACTGGGATGTGGCAGTGTGAGGATGTAGTATTTTAGTAGCAAGTTTCAAACGTGCCATAACATTTCCATGCAGACTTCTCTTTTCATATGTTCTTTTTTCAAAAAAAAACGCCTTTACGACAAGTGGCTCGCGCAATCGGACTTGCCTTTAGGGAGCATGATGGAGGATAAATAGTAGGTCTCTTCGCTTTCGATACGTGCACTGATATCACCAACACTTAGCGGTGATGCTTTTTGTATTGAAAATTAATTGAGGCAATTTTACAAATTCAAAACTGTGTTTGACCACATAATTTTTGAAGGCTTCAGTCACCCGTGTGTTACAATGCAGAAATGTTTATCTTCACTAATTGCATAAAATCAGCTTTCACCTGCTTTCACTGAAACTCTTCCTGGATTAATTTGCACTTTCTTTGAACTTCAGTGTTTAATGCTTTGCCTATTTGATGGAAACAGTGAATGGCAAACAACCGCTCAGGTTTGACTCTCACTTGCTATAGCGCACATCATACCAAAGATACACGGACTAAAGTTTGTATATACTAACCACTCCATCATACCTCCACCTTCAAAAAAGGTTAGAGGCTATTCCACCATCAACTGGATCTAGTATAGTGAATAAACACTGCTTCTTACTGAACTTTCTAGACTTGTTGGGCAAAAAATTGTCTTGGAAACATTTGGGCAAAAAGCTATCGCTATACATTATTTAGTGTCTATAAGTTCAATCAAAAGCTGCATTTATTCACTAACATTCGTTCAGCAATAACCAGTCCATATTGATCCTTGGACCAGTCAAACAGTATTCATTAACAGTCGATAACCCCTTTAACGCCTTCGTGAAAAGAATTGTAACT
>JAMKCH010000947.1:0-40054 GCA_023653785.1 Ophioderma brevispina | reverse complement strand
ACACGTACTATTCCTCACTTAAATGGAAAATAACCCTACATTTTTATATAAGTTTTCACAATCTAGACATGCTGTACTCATTAATCCCTACCTAATCAACTTGGGGGAAGGGGATCACTCAACTTTTGGAAGTAACGGTGATGTGCTGAAAACTCGGAGGTCTTTTGGAGACATGCTCCTAAAAATGTGGGGTTGAAATACACAAAAGAGGCATATTTTCATTTAAAAAAAAGAAGTTTTGAAATTTTGAGAAAATTCGACAAGAGAATAGGCCTACATAATTTAAAATTAGTTTTGAAAATCGGTCATTGGGTGACACTGAGCGAAACAAAAAAAAAAAAAAAACCCACAAAAACACATACATACACACACATACACCCCACCACATACACCCCCCCCCCCACACACACACACGCCAAAACCAAACACAAGAGTGACCCCCGGGTCTCAAAACATGTTCAAAATGGTTGGAATAATCTCCTACATCATCTCCAGCCTCTCATCCCCTTTTCCAAATAAAATCACGAATACCAGCTCCTCTATAATGTCCATGATATCAACTTGTATTGTTATGGCAAGTCTACGTCAACTCTGAGTAGACGTAGAAATTCGCGTAACTTTACGATAATCCTGCGACTAAGTTACGTTTCAGGAACGCATGAACAGTCGTGGAAAAAGCGTACGTGCTAGTTACGACAGACGTATATTTTTCGTAAGTTTTGAAGAAAATCTTAAGTGCATTCCAAGTTTCGGGAACGCAGTAAATTCGTAAGTGTGAACTTTACGCAAAGTTGCGATAGAAAGAGGCTACGACTGTCAGACGACCACTTTCGGGAACGGACCCCTGGCTATGTAGCAATTAACCCTCGCCCCCCCCCCCCCCACGGAACTTTTCTTAGGTTTGCAAATGCCAAACCTATCATCGAAAGCGTCCAGGTAATTGTTGGGACATTTTTGGGGTCATTTTAGCGGAAAAAAGGTGAAGGTGCCGCCTTCGTCAGGGGTTAGGGTTTGCTACCAAAGTCGATGGCTATTAGGGATGGTTGCCAGCCAATATGAATATTCATCCCAGGTATTATTATACAGTACGTCTGCGAGGTTACCACCTCACTTGTACCACCTACCCCTCGAAACTTTAGTTGGGAGCGCTAAATGCTAAAAATATCATCAAAAGCTTCAAGGTAAATTGTTGAGACAACCTCTCCGGTCAATTTTAACCGGATAAAATGTTATTGTTATTATTATTATTATTATCATTATAGAGTATCATGGCACAAAAACACTCTTTATACATAGCACTTGTAGTTTGTCATCATTTAGAGCCAAAACTTGCATGAAAATCCAATATTTTCAGTGCAAAATTGAATTTTCGCCTATTGTGTGTGTCTATGGAAATAAACATTTTTGAGGCCCTGCGCACTTTAAGACGTCATCGTGACAACCTACTGGTTAATGTTGGTACTTATTTTGGTATCAATTTAGTTTGCACCATGTTCCATAAGTCTTACAACCTGTAGCAATTTCAACAACATTAATTAAAAACATAAATATTTTGTGCAAAAATTATGTCTTTGTTCTTGTCATTTAATACCAATATAACACAAAATGGCGGCCATTTTGATGACGTCCATTTGAACTTTCCCCAGAGGAATTTCGGTGCAATTTTATATCTGCGAGATAGGGTGGACCGACAATTTCTAAATATCAAAATTAGGCTGTAGTACGATAGTTGCCACTCTTCACTCCCCAAAATCAGGCTCCATCTGCAGTCCTACATCGTCGATTTTTTTTCCGAGGGGAGTGGTCACTGAACTCTCGCGATCACAACCTTAGCGGGAGGGAGGCATCTATTGAATGATTAACATTTCGTATAAAAAGCCTGCATGGGTAAGCAGTGCCCCTCTCTACATGAAGGTCTCTGAGCGTATCGTTTTGTGGTATAGATGCATTGTCATAAGGGATCTAGGCCTAATTAAGCTTAGTTACGGCGTGAGTGCGTCACGATATTAAATGAAGAAAATGATAATAATAATATTAGATAATGATATTACTACTGGGTTCCAATAAGAGGGACAAGCACACAAAATCAATTTTAAAAAATTCAAACTCGACTATGGCATAGTTCTAACCCATCTTAACCTAAGAACTGTTTGTCCCAGATTAAAAAAAAAAATCGTGAGAGTCAAGTGTGAGAGCCGATAACTAGCCTAAATTCCTCTTCGCTAGATGTATATTTATTTGATCTTAATTTGTGGCAATTTCAGATATATTCGATATCTACTTTTGAGACAACCAGTGTTGAATTGAGAAATGCAAACGCCTCTTCACAATTTAATTTGATGAAACGATCCAAAGACGTACCGTTGCATGAGTGGCATTTCTGAGGCCATCTGATTGTCTTACCTGTTGTGTGCTGGTATTATGAACCTAGTAATCAATTGTTAAACATGGAGAGTAATTCAAATCAATATTCCTTTGATATATTATGTTTCGCTTTCTTAAACAACAAACAAACAACAATGTTTGTCCTGAGGTAAGTTTTCTTTTGATTCGATGGTGATGCTGCCCTCGAAAAATATGTAGAACCCATTGAGGGAAAACCACCTCTTCCACAATACAAATTTTGATAGAAAATCACGGCACGAAACCTTTCTTAAGGTCTTTGTTTCGTGCCTTATGAAGAATGGGAAGAAGGAGGTAAGTTTAAAAAAAGTGTTTAAAACGTGGTAATGTTCCCATGCTTTCAAACGTTGCGTTTCATCCAATTGTTCAAAAGTGCCTAGAATGGCTCATTTTTCACCTAGGTGAACCATTAAATGTAAACCGTTCAATGCTAAAAATAAATAAAACAGCTCTCTCCCCGTTTCAACAACAATTTTTGGGACACATATCGTTAAATGTCGGGGGGCCCTGTCAGTCCCACTGCAGAGATGTTCTGATAATCTTTGGCAGTGGTGAATTGGTTCATCTGCAGTTGTACCAGCTTATTTTAATAGCCAAATTATTACGGATAGTTTATAACAGTATACGACTACATGACATTTAATTTACCTATTGAACCTCTCTCAATGTGTCTGGATATAAGCTTTGATTTGTTAGCAATTCTACTGTAAAATGCTTATCCTTACAAATCAATTAATGGGCTGTATTTCAGTACAGTCAAACATACTTAGCGGTAATATCAAATTACCACAGAACCTTACCGTCTCTAAACCTAAGCTCAAACCAATTCCCGCGGAATTTATCACCTCTCGCCGGTGTAGAACACAACCATGGCCCATTTTTGATCGGCTGGAAAACTGTCAACCTCTTAATGACTCCTGGACTCTAGGTTGGTAAACCTGAGTAAGATTGAATCTTGGCCCAGAAACATCCATATCGGTTTGCAATACCCCAGAGAGTGTCATATTTAGATCAAACTAAACAATCAAGATGTTACGTCCGGTATATGGAATGTCGCCATCTTTAAACACTTAAGTGCCCAAGCTAAAAAAAAACTTCCGCTAGTTCCCAAGGGGGGGGGGGGGGGGTTCCTAGGACCAACCCAGATAACACTTTCCCATGGGCGTTTGATCAGCACACTAACACAGTAATGGGGTCACGTAAGAAGCACATACCCACAATAAAAAAAATTGAAATCGAGTCTTTGTACCTATTACCTATGGCCATTTAATTTGTCACTCTCTGAAAAAGTGTGGTACGCACATTTCCACCCTCACAACTCCAATATAAAGGTTTTGAACCAAATAATTCTTATATCTACTCTAGAATACCAATTAAAATAACATTATAAAATATAGGCCAAATTTTATACCATCTTGTATTTTTCGTAAAAACTTCAAAATCAACTTATTTTTTCCCATAGACTTACACAGTTAAGAGCACGTCATACAAAATTAAAATTGATGCTATCAGCATCTAAAAGGTTATTTGTATATCAGTATTAGTATTATAATTAAGTGCTCTAATGGTAATATATCTAATCAAATTAATCCAAGATTAATTACTTTAAATTTTTTAATTAGTAAATATCTGATTTTTCACTTCCATTTGTGCCCAAGGGGGGGGGGCGTCCCTAATTATTCTAATGAAGCCGTGGCGGATTGAAATTTTTTTATTATCAGGTGAAGCGTATTCATAAATCATAAATTAGCAAAAACTCCTTGAAAAATTTGATGTGCGTAACCGAGAAATCGCATAAAAAAAATCAAATGTTGGGTGACATGGAACCCCCCCCCCCCCCCCCCCCTTGGCACTTAAGTGATAATTGACGCAACAGTTTTTATGGAGCTGGAGCTGGCGGCATGAGCCGTGTTTTCCACACGACTACTGGTGACAGAATGGAAAAGGTTCGGAAACATTTAGTGGATCATCATACCAAAATCGAATCTAGTAGAATTGCTATTACTAATTATGTTATAATGCTGTTTTGATGGCTGACTCTTCATTATGCGTGTTGGCCGATCAATATAAAATAAGTACACTTCTAAAAAATAGCTCAACAACTTTCTGACCTAAGACATTACGTTTTAACACTTTACCTTAACAAGTCCATGTTATAATTACCTCGGTGAAGCATTCACTCGTCCTTAACCTTGTTTACTACACCGGAGATAGTCCAGGCTAACAGACCATGTGACCTTGTCATATCATATATATAATGTTTTTCAATGTGTGTCTAGCACCAGTTTTTTTCCCTGCTGAATTCTAAATCCGATGTGATGCCAGACGAAAAACCTTGAGCTTTTTCGAGGAAACGCAAAATTCAAAATGGCCACCAAAACACTAAAGAACCATATGTTATTACACTCAAAAGTTTTAATTTTTTTTGCATGTCCATCAACACCCATTGTGACCAATTAAAATGTGATTCATTAACCCACCAATTAAGAATATTCAATATGGCCGCCAATACAACAGCATCTGTATTATCTACTTTTGAGACCGTAGAATGGTATCATCATGATATATATACCAATGCGTTAGCAACCAAGATATAGTTGAAACAATTAAATCGCTTTCAACAGTTTTTTGCTAATCAATCAAATTCAATAACCATTCAAGATGGCTCCAAAATGGCAAAATTCATTACTACTTAAATGCAAGATCTGGCCATTTTTGTGTTATCACTTTAAAACTGATTCAGAGCAATTTAAATCTCATAACACATCAAAGTGATTGATATCTGCACGATGACATCCAGATAGTTCGTTCCAATAATGGCTGCAAATGTCAATCAGTAAAGGTAGTAATTTCATCCACGCTGTAGGCTAAGATGTATAGTTTTGTGGTTTTAGTTGGCTTGTCACTTCAAAAACCCAGTAAGGCTATCTTAAGGTCATTTAGTCTTTAATTCATCAAATATCCCAACATGGACGCCAATGGACGCAATAAAACCTACCAAAAACAAGCAACATATCTCTCTAGACTATTAGTGATCGATTTTTCGCCGCTTAGTCAGTGGCCATTTCCAGCCATGTTGGATACCCATTTTGGAGGACATCTTACATGTAATCGATTCCTCTGATTACCTAATTATGTGACATTGATCTGATTGACGTACAGGGATATACACGAACATTGCAGTACTAGGTTTAGCTCACTATTAATTATAGCCATCTTAGAGTATCGGAAGCTATCTTTGGATCCTAAATGACGGAATTTATTATCACAATTTTTTAAAAATATGTCTAGGATTTAAATTAATTTCTTGACTCCCAAAACAACAACCAGGGTCGATACCAATTAACCAACCTCAGTCAAAAATTGATCACGATTAGACACTTATTGTATTTTGCTGGTTGCGGGCCATATTGAATTCATTGATTACAGTGGTACAGAATCATTTGTTAATTGGCAACATGAATGTTTAAACAAGACAGGATGAAAAATCACAACGTTTTTAGTGTGGAACAAGAGATGAATGTTTTGTGTTTTGGTGGCCATTTTGATTTTTTGCGTGTTTTACAAAATGCTCAAGGTTGCTCGTCGTCTCCATCGGATTCGGAATCACCATAAAAAACTGTGTCTATAACCCTGAAATACCTTATATCTCTAATAAAACAAGGTTGAGAGTAGGTACCAATGAAGCTGTAGCCTGGACTAAGAGCTTTAGAACAGAATACGGATGATTCGATAAGGATGATAAGGATGCATTATATGTGTAATTGGCCAATCAAGAGACATGGTTAGATAAGGTCTAGGTCCCCACAGACATAGAGGTTTATTTTGATTGGTACCACATAGAGGATAAATGTTTTAATCATGTATGAGTCATCATCAATACGCACTGTTAGAATATGGTATTTCTCATGGAGTTAATAGACTCAAGACACGAAATGATTCTGATGGTATTATTGGCGCGGCCATGGTTGTTGACTTTTTCTATATTAAAAACACGAACAAATAAAACAATACAACAAAACAAACAAACAAAGAGACAAACATACAAAAAATGACCATGCCAAATGCAATAATTGACCATAGTATAGCTTACATTACAAGATTTCTTCGTCACCTGATTTGAACCAGGTTTCTTCGTCACCTGATTTGAACCAGGTTTCCTTGAAATCATTAATAGATATTGAAATTGTCCTTATGGAGGACAAATAATTAATATTTGTAATGCTTATTTAGACTGCAGTTGCTGATTATTATTATTGGCCGTGGGTATTTCGTTGAAGCTGTCGTATAAGTATCCAAGGTTGTATCATTTAAATTCCCATCAGATGTTGAGGTAGTTGATCAAGGGAAACAATGGCTAAACTTAATATTTCCGGCTAGCGATCATGTATAAATTTCAGTCACGTCCAAACGCATTTTAACAACATTGTGTTACAGTTGTGTAGATTTTACACTGCAAAGACTGTGGTGTTAAAAATAACACCACGGGTGCTAAATTTAACACCTATCCGGCTTCAATAGGGGACCACACCAACTGATATTAAGAGACGAATTCAATACTCAACTGGCGGGCGTTTTCCGGTTCTGCCCGGTTCCGCGCGGTTCAATTCATTGAGTTTGCTGAATTACTTAATCGGACTAAAGGATTCAGAAGATTGAGCGTCTTAAATGAACCGCCTGGAACCGGCAGAACCGGTAAACGCCCGCCGGTTGAGTATTGATTTGGCCCCTAAATGAACACTAGGTTTAGTGTTAAATACAACAATATGGCACTCCTGGGTGTTATTTTGACACCGTATGCTGTGTTATTTGCTGGTGTCAAATTCCTATGTGACACCATTGGTTTTGAATTGCTTCTGTCTAACACCACAGGAGTTGATTCTATCATACCATATGATTGTACATAGGGTACAATCCAATTCTTCTCGACGAGATCATTTTTCAACCTAAATTATCTTTCTTCTTAAATAATAGTTTGATATATGCCTCGGCCAAAAGTTACGCCAACTATTACAACCAATCTATGGTATACATTCCTCCACGTAAAAAGAAAATGTTCAAAACGAAAAGAATCGCATTTAGGAAGACGTGTTTACATTTCACGTGCTAGTGTTTTCATTTTTACGGAATCACATTCACGCCTGCTAAATCTGAAAGACACCAACTTCTCTTGTTCATTTTCCGTGACTTTGATGGTGTGGGGAAGATGATGCTAAATTAATAGCAAGGTTATCTATATCCTTTATTATTTACTAGGGAGATTACTACTCGGAAGTTAGGTCTCCTCTTCGATTTAGCATCCAAGTACCTTACTCGTAAGTTGACGAATAGTAACTAGCGAGGTAGGCTTACTAAACTAGTAATTTACCCCGATTTGGTGCCGGTGGGCCTTAATGTATAGTTTTTAGTATGCAAATGTACGTTAAACTTCGCACTCTTGTACAGTTTGTATTATATCATACATATTAATGGAGAACTTCTTGTGTTTGAGAGCCGTGAGTCTTTGCAAGCTTAGATGGGTTACGTGATTATACTTTGACCTACGTCAATTGCTCGCAGACGGATCTTTATTAATACGCCGCTTTGGTAGATGTGTCTCACCTTTTATCATGTTGTTAGTACTTGTAATTGATATTTTAAGTGTCAGCATTAGTTTATCTCTTCGTAGCCGATATTCCGCAGAGTAACTCAATAATGCACATAGTATGGCATACAGTTTCTGAACGTGACACGAAATATTCTATCTAATAAAAACGTTTTTTAACATAAGTATGGAGTTACTTTAGTCTGGTTTTATACTTCGCGAGGAAAAAAATCTCACCTACCTTTATGTGGCTGGAATCCCAGATAAAACTATATGTAACTCAACTATGTTGTGCTTTTATTGGCTGTCACCAATCTCATTGAATGACTTTTAGTGTTTGTGTACATGAAGTAAGTTATTGATAAAAATGAACATACAAAAGCGTGGAGAGGTTAACTTCGTTTTGAATGTGTAAAAATTATAACATAAGTGTATGTGATAACATAATAACATATGATAACATCAACGTATCTGACTTTTAAACCCAAATTCCCACCCCGGTTTTATTGGCAACAGCTTAAATTTTATTTTAAGCATTAATGTAAATGGTTTGTAAGAAGAAATATTGACAGTTAGTTATTTATCTTTATTTACGTGTAACTCAGCAGATGTGGTTTATTCAAAGTATTCCTTTGTAAATTAAATAATAGGTTTTTGGACATGGACTGATTTTGCTTAAATGCTTTCAACGACAACTTTTTTCCGATATACAATTAACTAATTCGCCCCTACTCTATTAACTGATCAATGTCCTCTGGTTTCATACACTACTTACAAGAGTCGTTAATGAACCCTCTTTATCTTGCTACTTGTGTAAATTTCTCACTCCTCGTGGTATCGTTAACAGTCATTTCATTTTACAAGACCATCCAATAGCCACTTAAATGATTCAACATACACAGGTTGTATTTATATTCCTGTCACTTCATGCATCGAAGATGTAGCGGGGTAGATACATTGTTAAGGAAAATCGTTCTGCTATTGCAGATAAATACTTCAAAATGTGGTGTATAAAATAAATTTAAAGTGTATAATCGCGCGAAGTACGCTAAGCATGTTGTTATGACGTCTCGTAGACGTCAAAGGTCAGAGATACCTTTCAAACACAAATAAATGAGCCTTGTGCACAAGTGATCTGAATTTTATATAATATAACAGATTTTAATGATTAGTAATTGGTTCAAGAATTTGGTATGTCCAAAACAACATTACATATATAGTAAAATTACACACAATTTATAGGATGGATACTTAATTGTAAACAAGAATGTCCACTGATGTCCACAAGAAGCATTGCAGTTCAACGATGATATGTCCTCACAGCGAAGACTCCAAAATTACAGCGCATAAGTTCACATAAAACTCCTCAGGTAATATATTCCATGGGAATCTTCTCAGTCCTGAAGGTAAATTTTGTCCAGCAGTTCAAGACGACGGGGTTTTCCCTCGACGACACCAATATTCTGCAATACAGTCCAGATATTCTACAACCATCAGTCTGTCGCTAATGTCCCCATTTAGGGCCACAAACTGGTATCACCTTTTGATTCCAAAACTAAAGCTCTTTTGGCTTAAAAGACGACAGCAAACAGTTTAATTAGCTTTCAAGCTCCGGCGGTCTCCAAATTTATTATAAATCCTGGCACTATGTATAATACAAATCTACCATTATTGTAGATTAAAACTAGCTATAAGTTAACCATACTATATAGCTCCAGATTACAACTGCTGGCCCCGAGACTTCACTCAAATCTCCATTATATACTGATTTCACAAAGTTCCCAAGTCTAAAAATAGATATTACCATAGCATCATGCATAAACATAACCTTGCACTAGCTGACCAATTGGAATTCACATAAATTACATCATCTGAACTACATCCCTTCACATATAACTCTATGGGGGAATCCCCCCAGATCATGCAATGTTTTGATCTTAAAGCATAAACAAGTTGACTCAGTTACTAAGTTTACATCTTGGGGAATTCCCCATTTCCCTTATTGTGCAATCTGTCTAACAGGTGCACCTTGCACAAACAACACTTGAGGGGAATCCCCTTTTTTATCATAAACAAAGTACTTTTCCCATGAGAAATCTTTTCTCAAAAAAAATTGAGAAAAACATATTTTTAATCAAAATTTTGAGGGTAATATAACATCCTCCCCCTTAAAAAGAAAATTTGAATGAAATGAACATTTTCGAAAATCTAGCTTTATACCTTTAACCAGTTTGTGGTTAATTTTACATACAGTTTACAAAGTGCAAATTTTACACTTTTTATTATAATGTTCTTGCATTGCTGCCTTCAGTCTATATTACATAAAGTTGTAATATCAAATTTCTGAACAAAATTTAGGCAGCTCTGGACAAGGCGTCTGCCAAGACATTTTCTTTTCCTTTGATATGTCTTATGTCCAAATTGTATTCTTGTAGAGTTAAACTCCACCTGACAAGTCTCTGATTTCTGTTTTTCATCTTGTGGATGAAAGTCAACGGATTGTGGTCCGTGTACACTAGAACTGGGTGCACTGTTGTACTCAAGTACACTTCAAAATTTTGCAAAGACAATAGCAATGCAAGACATTCTTTCTCAATTGTTGAGTAGTTTTTCTGATGTTTGTCAAACCTTTTAGAGAAATAACATACAGAATGATCTACATCATTTTCGTCTGCTTGCATGAGAACTCCACCACAGCCTACATCACTGGCATCAACTGCCAACTTGAATTGTTTCTGAAAGTCTGGCGCAATCAAAACTGGCGCATTCATCAAAATAGACTTGATTTTCTCAAACGCTTTTTGGCATTGCTCTGACCACACAAATTTTGCGTTTTTCTTCAGAAGGTTGGTCAGCGGACACGCAATTTCTGAGAAATTTGGACAGTATTTTCTGTAATACTCGACCATACCTAAGAATCTCATGAGATGTATTTTACTCTCTGGTGTGGGGAATTTCTCAATTGCTTCAACTTTTGCAGTGATTGGTCTAATTTGCCCTTGTCCTACAACATGCCCTAAGTATGTGCCATTTGCATGGCAAAATTAACTTTTCACCAGATTCACAGTCAAACGTGCTTGAGATAATTTCTCAAATAACTGATGGAGATTTCTCATGTGTTCTTCCCATGTCTCGCTGTACACAAGGAGATCATCCACATAGGCTTCACAATTTTCTATGTCAGCAACTACTCTGTTCACTAGTCTTTGGAATGTTGCGGCAGAATTGTTGAGACCAAATGCCATTCTTTTGTATTGGGATAGGCCATCGGGCGTACAAAAGGCTGAAATTTCTTTGGCACGGTCAGTGAGGGGAACTTGCCAATACCCCTTCAACAAATCAAATTTGCTAACAAATTTGGCATTTCCAACTCTAGCTATGAAATCATCAATCCGTGGGATCGGATATGAGTCAGTTTTGGAACAGAGGTTGACTTTCTGTGACAAATCTGTGACAAAACGGAATGAACCATCAGGTTTGGGAACCAGAATACATGGGGAGCTCCATTCACTATTGCTTTGCTCTACTATTCCATTGTCTAACATGTATTTCACCTCATTTCTGATATGTTGCAACTTGATTGGATTCACCCTATAAGGATGTTGCTTTATAGGCTCGGAGTCACCTACATCAATGTCATGGGTTATGACATGTGTCTCACTGGGAACATCAGGAAATATGTTTCCCACTCATGAATTAACTCTTTTCAATTCACCTTGTTGACTTTCTGGGAGATGACCTAGTTTCTTGTCTAAGTTGGCAAGTATGTCAGAATTTTGCAATTTGACACCATAATCATTTTCTGTGTTTACAGTGCTGTCTTGTTCAGGTACTGACTCTGTGATGCATCATTTCACACAGAAAACACGATTTAAAAAATATATGTAAACCGGCATTATGTAGAAAATTACATATTTTATGCAAAAGCTGGTAAATATACCGGTACATAACATTATGTGAAAGTTATAACTACATATGTGATATGCATTATATTATTTTACTTATTGTATGTAAAATTTACACATCGTTTTGTAAAAAGAAAACAAAAAGACAAAATAATGTAAACAAACTCATTTACATATGTGGTTTGTAAACCAATTATGTAAATTCGTGGTAAAAGTTAGCGAAGTTTACATAAAATTATGTGAAGTCATGTCACGACACGAGCGAGCTCGGCACAATTGAAAATGGAGGATCTTGGAGAGTGGCGTAGCCTCATGGAGTCGTGGGGATTGGGGACTTATATTAACGTATTTGAAGGTAAGAAATAATAATTGTTCTATCTGTATCGATGCGTTTGTGTATAATATAATCATGATTTTAGACCAGGGAATATGAGCTGCTTATAATTCTCAGGATGATGGGTCATGACGAAAAGTAAGCTTTATCTCATTCAAGTTGAACACACAGGGTCAGTACGTGTATACATAAAGTACGTGCGATTATAGTAAGCCCATTTTGCATATGAAGTTTGGGCTCATACGATACCAACAGTGTTAACCACTGTAGTATTATACAGGCATACAGCTGTCATTTGTAATAACTCGCCTCTCACCCCCGGGGAAGGTGCCCAAATTGTCAATCACTTTACCATCAAAATAGTGATGCAGGGTATTATCTATCTCTAGTCCCAATAGGTACCCATATACTTCGTATAAGGGTACCACCCACTGTCATAGAAGGTCGATGTCAATGAAATTCCCATTGAGTGTGGATGGAGCAAAAATTTTCACCTAATTTTCTCTGAAAATGATAAAAGCCTGCAATACTTACTCACAGTATCCATGTTCTACAATGTAAGGAGAACACATGCAAGGTAATTTTAGCAGTATAGAACTACATTTTGTGGGTTAAATCTTCATGAGAAATTTCAATTTCGTGTACACTCAGTTGTAATGGCAGCGTGTGTGACTCTAATAGAAGAGTCACTGTTGGGACTAATCTATCTCAGGGTTCCTTTTCCTTTCAAATCAAGTCGTGCATGCCACACTTAACGCGCGCGAAAACAGCGTGAGCGTAAACAATCGAAAAAAACAAATCACGCACTGCAAATATGTCCGTAAATAAGTGCATCCGTACGCAGAAGTGTTTAACAACAAGCGTCGGCAAGAAAAAACCCGCGAACGAGGGAAAAACAACTCTGAAATAGATAATACAGTCATTTACTCACTTGGTGCGTCACAATGTACCCCAAGGGGTGCGTCATTGTCAGCCACTTTATCCATGGTGTGCTAATTACAGGTCTTCATTTTAACATACCAATCACGATTTTCCTCTTGGGATTTTATTAACAACTCCCGTAAAAATCAGGTGGTAAAAATAGTGTTTCCGAGGAGATTGGACATCTGTTTTGATGTTGATTCTGATTCTAATATGGGCCATTTTGAATGTGGCCGATTTGAATCGGTAATTTACCGGTAATTTACCGCAGTTTTTAATTTACTGGTAAATTAACATTATTGATATGTGGTGCTCAGTCACAACTAGCTACAAACTGCAAAGGATTTAATGATGCCGTTAAGACTCTTACAGTTGACTGTGGTATGAGCAGGATGAAATATATTACCAGCCAAATGTCAAAACAAGGCAGCGACAGCCTAATGCTCTGCTCGGAGGCCTATTTTGGACAAATGAGTAAACTAACCAAGTTGAAAATTCTACCTCTGACCAAAATTTAGTCATGCAGATGTTTTGTAAAAATTGAACTAATTGCCTTTAGCCCTTGGCAGCTGGTGCATGTGTCATTCAACATGGTGCTACTCATTTTCACAATAGCATGTATTGTTATGAGAATGAAATTAACTGACAAATTCAAAGGCCTCCATGAAGATTTGTAAACACAAGACATTTAGGAGAGAGCCATTAAAGTCTGTGGCCAACTTGAGTTGTGATTTTCATTCTTACTGAACATCTACTTACCCTTACCACTGTGCTTACTCCTTTCAGTATTGAACAATACAAATTATTGTCAATGAGAAAATAAGAATTTGAAGGGGACCATGAAATGATTAGCGCATGTGTTTATGTATACGTATGTATTTGTACAATTATACAACCTCTAAAACTGTCTGATTTGATTTGTATCTCTTACACAGGAAAGCACAGACCTGGAAGAGTACAGGCAGAACAAAATGAAACAGACAGACAAGACGCAACCATACGTTCTCATCCTGGGGTTCGTTCCCCAAAGTTGATGCGTAAGTTGTGTCTCAACTCATGCTCAGCACAAGCTAAGATTTCTATTAGTTGCGACTTACGTCTGTTCCCCAAACACCTGCTGAGATGGTTCTCAGCTCGTAATGCGCATCAAGAGTTACGAACATGCTAAGACTATTCTACTCTAAACCTATCGATTAAACGATTGGGAGTATTTGTGGGTGTAATGTGTGCGAGTGTGTGCGATAGTGCTTCGCTATTGTCCTTCGCGTAATAGAATGTATAAAAGATTAGTGACACGAAACAAGACAGGCAAGTTATTACTCGGACGACCAGGCCTATTATATAAAAAGGCCGTCAGTACACTGGTGTTCGCATAAGCAAAGCCGACAATAACAAATATTGCAAAATGTAAGGTTTCGACCGCGCTGTCAGTTTTGTCTTTTACTATTCCCTATATTTTAGGCCAGTCTGTATGGGGGTGTTGCTCGAAACAATAACGAAGTAAACATAATTTTAAAGGTGGAGATTAAATTTTTTTTAGAGTTGACAAACATTGATTTTCCTAGGTAAATGTAACAAAAAGGCATCTTCAAATAATTCCATCTATGCAAGTTAAAACAAAAGGTAATGAGCAAGGGTATTCTGTACCTTACTATGGCCAAAGTAGTTCTTCATCGTTTAGGGGAATATTCTCACCATTAGTTCAATTTATTTCCGATTTTTCTCATATTTTCATTTGAGTTTCAAAAAAAGTTACTCCCGCCCCAAAAAAAGTGGGTATTCACTAAGCAGGCAAAAAAATATGTTATTTTTGGATAGGGTTCTTTTTGACATATTCTGCATACATGCAGTGATCATCTTGCTAAGTTATTTTATTGTTTGTCTCCATTTGCTTCTTCTGTTTGGTGGTGGTTGGGTCGGTGATGAAAAACATTAACCACTTACTGTGCTCAAGTGATCGAAATCTCAATCAAAACATGTGAAGGTAATATAAAATGCTGCCTTTGTGTACATAAGCGGGGCGTAAATACCGGGATTTCCTTTGTAGAAAATAATACAGCTAAGCTATCCGAAAAGTAATTTTGCCCACGTTTAACGTAATAACTTTTTTATATATTGGGTCAGACAATAAATAAATCTGATTTGAAAGCTTGATCCATCTTCAAAATACCAGCATGTTATTGCAGATCTAAATCTCTGATACCTCATAATCACCAATAATAAGATATCTTTAACTGCAAACCATTCACTTTTAAGTTATATTAAAAAACAAAAACAATTATCTATTTATCAGCGTAAATCGGTAGGCCAATTTTAATTTGTAGTTGTGCTCTAAACATGACAAACTAGGCTGTGTTAAAATGTTTATACTAGTTTCCCGTTAATTTCATACAATAACCTTGGGACAGTCTGGTATTTCTTTGTTTTTTTAATTATATTATCATTTTATACTTACCTGATACTAGTTTGGTGGGTTGGCGGCACACATACAGATAATCCACCAAACCCTTCGACTCACAAGGTTAAACTCTTACATCCAGATATCAATGTCATGGTAAAATTAGAATATTAGCCCAATCTCAAGAGAACGCCTACGCCATCCTGTGTCAACAATGGAATTCCTGGAAAGAAGGGAGCACTAGGAACAGAACAAAAGTTATTATTATATGTTTTAACTTTCCCAGAGTTTTTTCAGATAAACCCGCCTAGGAACATTTTTAACTATTTCAGTACCCTTATGACTTATGATGGTGTTCCAATAGTCCCATAAGTCGTATAGTAGATCATTCTGGACAAGTCTGTGTACTATTCTATAAACCGTTCCTTTTGGAACGGGGGTCCGGTGGGTTTATATATTCAGAATTTGTCTTTAGGGACCAATTTTTTCTTCTCCTAGAATCCCAGACCCCCGCCGCTGCCATGATTACATAACCTACACAGAGTGAAAACAATGTGAAATAGGACTCTTGAAGATTTCCGTGAATTTGAATGAACATAATGTATATCCATATATTAATCACTGTGTAAAATAGCTAAGCTCAAATTGAAGGTTTCCTCATAAATAAATCACAACCTTGTTATAAAATTCTGGATCCGGATTTTTTGTTATACGAGTTAATTGCCTATAATCCTAATGGCACTGTTTAACCACACATAAATTTATCCTGCATCATAACGAAAAATCCGATTTCATCTCAACTTAGAATTAGTTGGCTGTTTTTAATTAATACACGCCAAAAATTACATTGCGGAATCTCTGAGTCCGTAGCCTTTTTAGCTTACTGTGTGGTTAAGTATCTTGGGATTCACTATAGCAAGTGGGATCCCATATTGGGTCTGCTTTAGTAATGATAGTTGAGGTTTGAACTGCAGCATGAACCCATAATGTATAGTCACCAAGGAAGTGAATGTCTTTTGTGGCTATGGAATAGTTAGTCTCATGATGTTGTTTTGGTGATCACTCTCTACATTCTGTATTGATTTTTTTTTTCCACGAATGGAGATGGTCTAAATTCGGAGTAGTAGATAAAAGCCACTACATTGCCAAGTTACCTAGCATATGGTGTAGGCAAGCAACTGATTGGAGCAGACCAGAATATAAAGTCATGCACAGAGTTTGGTGGTTGTCTCATGTAGCAGTGCAAGTCCTCTTGTTCAATTTATTTAAGAAAGGACATGGTAATGGCCTTTCTAGGAATTTCATACATTTCCTAAGCAGGCCAGAACAAAACTTTGATATTGGGGATGACAGTGCACCCATCACAGTGGAGAACTTTTCAGTTCATTGAAATGTAATGGATGACATGACCCATTGGTTTGTGAGAGTACGATTATGTGTACAATGCCCAGATAGACACCCACACTATGAGTTGCATATGCGTCATCAACCAAGGCACAGTTCAGTGGGTTTCAGTGTTACAGCAGTGACATGAAGTGATCTTGTGTATCTACGCGTTACCTATATATATACACAACCACTAAGGGGGTGTTTTGTTTCTAAATAACTTGTGAATGAAAGCGATTTGTTGTGAACTGTGCCATAGGAGTTGATACTTCATTGCCTCATAGTGACAAGCATTGTTTAAAACCTGTTTCCTGTAAGTTTGAATTTTGTAATCTCGGTGCAATGGACTGTGGTCAAAATATTTAGAATCTATTTGATTGATAAACTACCCACAATCATAACAGAGGGCACCCACCTATGAAATGGATATGGCTGTATAAAGGCTGGCATTTCCAACCAGTGGTATTTCAAAATTAAAGGTTGATGCCTGAAATACATACTGTGGTTATATCATCTCTCTAATATACGAGAGGGTTTCCTATGATCTCAAGTATTTACACTAACATATTAAGTACTAACATCCTCGCTAAGCGATGGTTGTCTTTTTAAAAGACTATTCTTGTAAAACCTGTTTCCTGTAAGTTTCAATTTTGTAATCTTGGTGCAATGGACTGTGGTCAAAATATTTAGAATCTATTTGATTGATAAACTACCCACAGGGGGGCACTCACCTATGAAATGGATATGGCTGTGTATAGGCTGGCATTTCCAACCAGTGTTATTTCAAGAAAGTTGATGCATGAGTATGCATGGTTGATGCCTGAAATACATACTGTGGTTATATCATCTCTCTAATATATGAGAGGGTTTCCTATGATCTCAAGTATTTACACTAACATATTAAGTACTAACCTCCTCGCTAAGCGATGGCTGTCTTTTTAAAAGACTATTCTTGTTTGTATTTGTATTTTATAAGTGTATGTATGTTTTTTGTGTACCTTTTTTAACATGTGGAAACAAATAAAAAAAAAAGCCTCTTGGGGCATGAAATACAAAAAAAAAAATCCCGAGTAGACGTAGTTTTGTGCGTAACATTTGGTCAGATTTAGTTCACAACTGCATTACGTGTGAGTTTGGGGAACGCGTGCAATGCATTTAGCCCTGGAGCTTGCGCACATTTGTAACACATCTCAAGTACAAAAGGTTTGAGTGATTAAATATGTTGACAGACTGACCGGAACCCATGAAACGTGATTCTTAAGTGCCGCAAGTGGTGCCTTAAGGAGAGGGGGCCAAACAAAGTTTGTTCAGGGGTCAAATTTTTAAATTGATCCAATCATGTTGAAAAGCACACCTTGTTATGTGTCTAACCATAAGGATTCAGAAAAGGTATAGTTTGTAATATGTACAGCCTAAAGTTTCAGAGAGTTAGGCTAAAAACAGCAAAAATCAATAATAAGGGTCAATTTCAGTTGTACAGGGGTCAAATTTTAAAGTTGCACCGATTTGGATAAAAATGGTGCAAATTATTGGTGGAGTTCATAGGATTAAAATAAGGAATAGTTTTGACTGTCTTAAATGCTTAGTTTCCGATGTAGGGGGCACAGAAGGTCAACGTCCATTGAATTCAATGGGGCTTGATCTTGTTACCCCCCTACTTTCATAAGCAAGCATTTGAGACACTCAAAACTATTCTTTAATTTTATCGTATGAGCTCCACCAATAATTTGCACCATTTTTTATCCAAATCGGAGCAATTTTAAAATGTGACCCCTGTACAACTGAAATTGACCCTTTTTATTGATTTTTGCTGTTTTTAGCCTATAACTCTGAAACTAGGCTGTACATATTACAAACTATATCTTTTCTGAATCCTTATGATTAGACACATAACATGGTGTGCTTTTCAACATGATTGGATCAATTTAAAAATTTGACCCCTGTACAAACTTTGTTTTGGCCCCCCCCTCCTTAAGGCACCACTTGCGGCACTTAAGAATCACGTTTTAGGAGTTCCTGTCAGTCTGTCAGCATATTTAATCACTCAAACCTTTTGTACTTGAGATGTGTTACAAATGTGTGCTAGCTCCTGGGTTAATTAGTTGTGTACTAAGTCACAACTAGTATCGACGTAGACCTCAGTCGTAAATTTTTAGTTGTTAGGTAGTTCCGTTCGAGTTTCGGGAACGCAGTATGAACTTAGTAGTGACAGTACTTAGTATAAAGGTAGGCTACCAGTGTCGTAAGTGCGTGTTGAGGAACGGACCCCTGGGCGATAGTTTCGCAAGGCCACAGCAAGTGTTTACCATTGTTGAAGACTACATCCTTGACCATGCATCACTCATGAGAGCTATGGATATTTGTTTGAAGATGCATTTCGTATTCGACATCAAATACCAGCACCTTTGTGCCGGGGCATGGACATTCCTACACTCAGAAGTCTATGACTTCAAGCAAATTGGCAACTTTTTCAATGGCAAGACCAGTTGGATATCTGTGTTTTTAAAGTTGTGTGGTTTTAAAGTTGTAAAGATAGAGTCAACTGACTGAAAATTAGGTACATTATGCTTTTACATTACATTTTACATTTACTGTTTCTCAAGTTTTGAAAGTTAGGGATGGACCTAAAAATGTTTAAGGCCTTCAAGTTAGCAGTGACAACTGGGATGCACTGTTGTACAAGTCAGCTGTGTCAATAGTTTCAAACTTAAAGACTTTGATAATGAGTTTCACAATACATTATTATGCTCAAGGTAAAAAGTTTGTTTCTTATTGGCCACGCACATAAGGTTTTGAAAATATTGAATTTGAAAATCATTATTCTCTTTCATACAAGTGATCCCAAACCAATCGTTTTATGGCATAAACTATTTTCGGAACAGATGCAAAGTTTAGAGTTTTTCATTTCATTTTTGGTATATTTTGAGCAGCGTCTTATCAAGGAATAATAATTTAAAAAAACAAACAAAAATGGCACCATCTCGCCATTAACAAGAAACAAACTCTTTTTCATTTTACAAGCTTGTTTGTATTTAAGCCTACTGTCTTGTTAATTGATTTGTAAAAAGCTCATTTTTGCCGCTGATAGTCATCATTTGTAGGTCATATATTGCAAGTTGTTAAAAATCATGAACCTTGGCATACTTTTCATGCATAGTGCTCTGTTTTTGTTGTTAATATCCAAGAGCTTAAGGTTGGTGAGAACCCAGGAATTTACAAAATTTCTGAAGCCTGTAAAAGAATAACTATTAGTGTATAGTGCATTAAGGTATACATATTTAAAAAGGAATTGAGACCCAAAATCTATTTTTGACACCAAAATTGGCTGAAAATGTGTCATTTTCAAAAGAAGTGCAAACAAGTTCATTTTTGGCTCAAAATGTTTTGTCATGCTTCTGAAGCTGTTTATTGTTTAGAAATGCTCAAATTTGGCAAAAACCATTCTAAGATTGTGATCTAGGAACAATTTTTGAAATTTGGACCAAACAAGTTCAAAAATTGTGATTTTTAGACAAAAATCTAAATTTTGGCAAATTTCAGGTCAAAATTTAAAAAATATGAACTCAGGCAACACAATGATAAAATCGTTCCCAGATCACTGTCCTATGATGATTTATACCAAATTTTAGCATGTCTAAGTAATAAATAAGATCAGGAGAGTGACAAAACCTTTTTGGCTCAAAAATTAAGCCTTCATCCATTTTCACACTTTTGTTGCCAAATTTAATTGCCAAACATAATTCTTTCCTCATCATTCCCACATGCCCTTACCATAATAGTTATTCTTTCACAGGCTCAAAATTTTTGGAAATTCCTGGACTGACACCAAGCTTAATGGCATTTGAGTCATTTCCTATGTAAATTCCAATACTACTGCCCTATGTAATGGCTTGTCACGCCATGAAGCTTCACTTGGGGTATTTGGGTTTTTGCAAATGCCGAAACAGAAGAAGCAAACTGCTCCAGATCTTTGCGATCATCCATGTAGCTTTCACACATATTATTTTCATGCTTAGACTGCACTATACCTTCCCCCTGCTTAATCATGATTGTTATGTAATGGGGAAAATACAATACCTTAACTCTGGAGTCTCAGGTTCTGGGATCTGCAGTCTATAGTAGTGGAAACACCAAAAAACCTTCAAAACATGTTTAGAATAGAGCTGTAGAAATATTGTAAAGCCAATTTTATGTACTGAAAGTTAATGTACGTAAGCAAGGCACCATTACAAAGTTAGTACATTTGCTGCTCAAGATTCAAAGTTGAAGAGTCACATTATAGTTCTGTATATTTTAGTTGAATATGTTTTCCCTTTGAGATGTTAAAAGGACCTCAAGCGTGTGAATATCACATGCACATAAAAAATTGTGAGTATAATATCACATGAAACATTGAAAAAGACAATGAAGTGTTTTCCTCTGTCAAGAGTCCACAGGTTAAAAATGGCCAGGTAAATTAGTTAAACCTTGAGATAGTGGAATCAGTATGTTCTATTTTGATTTGTTTGTATTTTTCTCATATGTAATGTTTTTTGCATTTGTTCAGCATTATATACTGGGGTTGTTTTGATCTGAATAAACTTGTTTGAATTCGTGTCATATACTGAAGTGTCTGGTGTTGACTTATTTTGTGTGTAAATTATTTTCCCTACTTTAACATCTATATTATTAACACATTTTACTAATTGTGTTTAAATTTTTTACATACTTGATGTAAGTCTTTACATAATTGTGTCGAACAATTTACATAATTGATGTGTAACATTTACATAAAAAATTTTTGTGTTCAAATATTTACATAATTTAGATGTAACATTTACATAATTGTGTTTAAATTTTTACATAATTGATGTGTAAGCATTAAATATTGTGTCAACAATTTCAATATTGATTTTGTAAACATTTTACAATAAATTGTGTACAACAAATATTTAGCATAATTTCAGATGCAGGCAAATTTACATAATTGTGTTTAAATTTTTACATATTGATGTGTAAGCATTTTACCATAATTGTGTCAAACAATTTCATAATTGATGTGTAAACATTTACATAGATTGTGTTCAAATATTTACAATAATTTACATGTAAGCATTTTACATAATTGTGTTCAAATATTTACATAATTTATATTTAAAAGATTACAAATTGAGTTCAATATTACATAAAACAAGTGAAGATACATAATCTGACATTTTCTACAGAATTAATTACATAACTTATGGTGTTTTAAGTTGTTACATAATGAATGTATCATTGATCTGATTAATACATATATGTTATGTGCACTTTTACATAATTTATGTGTACATTTTTACATTTAACAATTTTTACATAATTGTTACAATAACATCATGGTTTTTCTGTTTTACATAGTAAACATGCGAATTTTTTTACACAGGCTTTGTAATATTTACTGTTGTGTTTTGCACACTCATCAATAACACTGACTTCCATTACACACGCATGCTTAATAGTAGCATCAATCACCCTCTTTCATTCATAATACTCTTTGAGCATATTTATGTGACATACTGTCGACTTTACGTCTACCTTGTGTTTTGATCACATAGTCAAGTCCTCCCACTTTGTTCTCAATCTCATATTGTCCAGAATACTTTGCTTGCAAAGTATGCCCTTGTATTGGAAAAAGTGCCAAAATTTGCATCTAGTTTAAAATCACTCTGTTCCAGGGCATCTTTGTCATACCGTGTTTTCATTTTTGCCAGGCTCTGTTTGAGATTTTTGTTTGCAATTTCCGTGGCTCTTCTTTGTAGCCTGTGTCTGAATTTGAGACACATAAGTCTAACAAATTCACACCAGGATTTTTCACACACCACTTTTCCTTTCAGTAGTTTCAAGGTCCCCTTACTTTGTGATCAAACACCCCAACTCAATGGACTAAATTCAATGACTCTTTGTACAAGCCTCATCCCAATCCCTCTCAATTCAAAAACAATAGGTTTTGATCATTGTCTTCATGTTTTGGTGGTACCTTTCCTAGGCCCCCGGGATACTGGGTGATATGCTGAAGAACTGTACTGGGAACTTTCCAAATGGTCCTAACTTGTTGGAACAAACCTTACAAGAATTGATCCTTGATCAACTGAATTGATTTTTGGGGGGAAGGCCTACTAGAGTGAAAAACCTTGTTATAGCCTTCACTATACTCTGTGCCCTATTATTTCTCAAGGTATATAAGCCTCAGGGAATCTTGTGGATGCACACATGAGGTCAGGACATACCGGATTCCTTACTTTTGTCTTTGTAAGTGGTCTACTACGCAATCTATTAACACCCTGCTAAATGGCTCATCAATGCTGTATTGGGTGAAAGGGAGCAGTAGGAATTTTTCTGATTGGGCTTGCCCACCTTTTGACACGTGTGACAAGACTTACTAATCAGACCCAATCTTTTCTGATTGTAGGCGACCAAAAATGACTCCTAATTCTGTCATGTGTTTTTTCTCACACCTAAGTGCCTTGCTATGGGACCATCATGGCTATGGCTATCACTTCCCTATGGTATACCTTTGACACTACACTTTGATGCACCACCTTCATTCATCTCCAAGTGCATCGGGTGGCCACCATTTTGCTTGTAGAAACATACAGGAATTTTTGCTCTGGACTTCGTGTTGTCAACGCGCCCCTCAACCCTACTTCCTAACCACTTCCCTAAGTGCGGGGTCATTTTGTTGCTCATTTACCAGCTTGTCATGGCTTAAAGGGTCTCCTTTACAGTCCCTAACTCTATCATGCTCAGGGCTGGATTTTCATTGTTTACATGCTTGTCACTTTGTTTGTGCTCAGGGGCTGGATTTTCACTAACAGGGAATTTAGTCTCCCCTGAAGAGGGAAGATGACCTCCAAATTCCTCTTTGAGAGAAAAGTATCCTCTAAATTTGGGACCAAGTCATCCTCGACGCTCTTCCTATATAAATGAGTATTTTGACTCACCAACTGCTCACTGTTTTCCTGTGAGGTTTTTCTGGTCATTGACCAAGTTACTGCACATGCTGGAAAAATGTCTATTTCCTCATCAAATTTATCCACTGTACAGGGCACCTGGGAAACTATGGGATCTGGGAGTACTTTCTCCCCTGCCAAATCATTCCCTAACAACATGGATACCCCTTTTACTGGGAGTTCTTGTCTAACACCAATTGTGACAGTTCCAGAAACCAAGTCTGATTTTAAATTCATTTTGTGAAGAGGGACACTAAAATGTGCACAATGTTTACAATATTATCACACTTTTTAGGAACAATAAGGCTCAAATTTATCTCAATTCAATTCCCAAGGACGAGCCCCCAATTCTGTTATGACGTCTTATAGGCGTCTAAGGTCAGAAATACCTTTCAAACACTAATAAATGAGCCTTGTGCACAAGTTTTTTTTTTTTTTTTTTTTGAAACTATGGGATCTGGGAGTACTTTCTCCCCTGCCAAATCATTCCCTAACAACATGGATACCCCTTTTACTGGGAGTTCTTGTCTAACACCAATTGTGACAGTTCCAGAAACCAAGTCTGATTTTAAATTCATTTTGTGAAGAGGGACACTAATACAATCCATACCTATCCCCTGAATCAATGCACTAGTTCCTGTGGAACTCTCAATATCAAATGGAAGTGCATTTTCCAATATCATAGACTGTGCGCAGCACGTGTCCCACATGATTCTAATGGGTTTTGGATCTAAACTATCACTTGAAAGTGACACAAATCCCCTCCAAAACAAAAGGCTTAAAGTCATCCCTTACTTTTTCTGTGTCAATTCCCTTTTGTGGAATTTCTTGTTTTTGAACAGAAGAATGAACTTTTGACCTCAAAGTAACTGCACAACCTATTGGTTTTGACTCACTTTTGGCTCTCTCCATTTTGGGTGGATAGCCATGTATCTCCCATCACCGGGACTTGGTATGTCCTGGCTTTTTACAGTGATGGCATGTGAACTGTGATTTGGGTCCCATTCCATGCTTTTGATTAGCACCACTATTTTCTTTGCTCCCCTTTTCATGGGAATCTGTCTGGGATTTCCCCTCCTATGTGCTACCATGAGACGCTTTGTTAGAACCCGACTTATTGTTGTATTTGTTGTACCTAGTAAATTCTTGGCTAGGCCTATTAGTATTACTCAACTTGTGTGTCAATGCATAATCATCGGCCTTTAT
This sequence comes from Ophioderma brevispina, assembly GCA_023653785.1. Taxonomy (NCBI): domain Eukaryota; kingdom Metazoa; phylum Echinodermata; class Ophiuroidea; order Amphilepidida; family Ophiodermatidae; genus Ophioderma; species Ophioderma brevispina. Next base: position 14,949 of record JAMKCH010000947.1, on the reverse strand, counting down.
GGCTGCTTCACGCAAACTATCAATTTTGTTTTCATCCAGATGTGTTTTGATATCTGGATGTAGACATTGTTTGAACTCTTCAACTAACATCAACTCCCTAAGTTGACCAAAATGTTGCCCGACTTCTTTTGAGAGAAGCCAGCGATCAAACAATTGCTCGCTTTCACTGTTTGAAAAATAATATATTGATTAATTCAATGCATGCTAATACATTCACTCTGATCTGTACAATATTCTTTTGTTTGAAAACGGCTTAATCCCACAATGATGCTACACGCCTTATACCTTTAGTTTCTTGAATCTTCAAGTGAAACTGGCCCAAGTGGTATTTTATCCTTTGTGTTCAATTGAAATATCTCGGGTTAGGGTCAATCAATTTGGATGGAATAAAAGCGAGGATTTAACTTAGGATCTTGTCTTACAAATAAAGTAAAATATCTCGCAGAAATACACAGTTTATATTTTTAATAATTTTTAGTTTGATTGTATATTTTTTCAGTGGGGACAGTCTGTATTGACAAACTAATACTGGTGCCTGCATCACAACAGACAACATTGCATACTAGTTATCTAATAAGTTAACTGGAGCTAGGTAAATATATCAGTAAGCGAAGGGTTCCAAAAATCACTGTTTTTTTATATATAAATAAGCAATGGAATGATAAGGTAAGTTAAAGTGTTCAGAATCGACATGGTTAAGATAAGGGGGTTGAATATTTGATAATTTATACTACTCTGCTGCACTTTACGGTCACTACATTTCTGCTAGTATAAAAATGATGATATTGGTGTTTAAATCAAGTTCAACGGTCCACAAAATGGCTCAAATAGGTTAAAATCCCCAGGATAAAACCCACAGCAGCCAGCAAAGTCTTCCCAAAGTCCCGCTGTGCATGGATTACACCAACATCAGGTCACGCACTGCTGCCATTTCAAAACACAGACATTAACTTCGCATTTCCCAAGAAAAATCGATGACCGTGTAGGAATGTTTTTGTCTAAAATGGTTCCTTTTATACCACCCGAAACCGTTCAACAGAAAAAACTTCTAACCGGTCACATATTTTTGTTTTAAAAAACCGTATTAATAAAAACCCGAATATCAAATTTCCACAGACGCCTACTAAAGTCTGTTGTAGAGACTCTTATTTGAACAATGACACTCATAACAATAGCTCAGCGGGATGTTGTCGGCTGCTGTGGATAAAACCGAAAGTTGCCTGTGACATGAATTTCAGCGTCCATGTGATGTAGTGTCCTACCTATTGTGTTCTCCATTCTTTATGCATCATCTATTTCAACACGTGTATCCTCGTCTACAAGGTCACGCTTTATTCCGTATATGTTGACATGGTAGCTATAGTAGATTCAAACCATCGTGCCGCCAGAGGAAAAGTTTTGGACAGCGTCGATTAGTTGGGAGAGGAGGCATTAAAAGAAAATATGTGGACCGATTCAATTGTCTCATGAACGAACCGAAATAATCTGGCCTTTCATGCCGACACCATTTTCTGTTCCTTCGTATCCAAAACACGGGCGCTCAAAATCAGTAACATTCAACTCACCGGTTACATTGAATACCACTGAAGCAAATACGATTGTTTTGAGAGTTAATGTACCTATAAACGCGCTTACGTTGATTTGAGGCTTTCATTAAGCATAGAATTGAATTTTCTCTGCAATCGAACTACATGTTTCAATAGATTTAGCTTGGGATTTTAATTTTCACCCACTGCACATGCCCCTCATTCAATTATCCATACCTTCCGAAAAGTACTAGAGGTGACACGATGGATTGAATCTACTATAGTACACCTTTCTTTGGAGTCTCAGTTTCGTGACATCGGGTCTTTGATACGGTATCCATTTTAACATATCTGGACTCCGATAAGGTACCATGTCATCCGTTTCTGATCTCATAGTGTCACCTCTGGAACCCTTGTAACGTGGGTGGTATCCAGACTCACGTACATTTTACAATAACAAAGTTTGCACATGGCTCGAGTAGCGCACATGCGTATTCCACACTTACGCACTATAGCTGTATTATATCGTTTCATATCATAGGATAGGAGCAAACGGAATTGCTTAAACTATTCAAACGTTTAAGATTCGGTCATATTTCCAGGCAAAAGGTAGATGAACAGTTTCACTTCAAAGATCAAACAGTGTTGCAGACATTGACATGTAAACTTACCCTGGCATTGACAACTTTTATTTACGGGTTGTGTCTACAAATCTTAATTGTGTAGTTTCAGTAGCGTGTGCGTGTTACCGTGGCCTCCTTAAACTATACAACATACCTTACAGACCCAAAAGATAAGCTTACATATACTACCCGTCAATAAAATTCGACATTGACAATAGCATATCTCTGTGCCGTATGTATAAGAGCAAAATATCATGTTTTCAATCTACCTTTATAAAATGTCTGGAAGAAACTGCCTCTAATCCATCAATGCAAAGCAATGGAATCAAAGTGTATAAGTACCCGTACTGCGAGAGATGTCTTACTCTGTTTCTGGCTAATTCCATACTTTGTCTCAGCCATATTTTTTTTTTCATCTAAAGCTTACAATTAGATTGATCTTACCAAACCCTTGAGATCGTCACCAGATCTGAAATGGAGTTTCAATTGGCAAAATTCCCATTGCAAATGTTCATACGGTTTCATACCTTGCTTCTGACTGACATTTATATTCCCGCTGCTATCTGTGGTCTGGATCATGGAATGATTTCCAGTATTCACGCAATTAGTAGCTGGTTAGTATCATTTGTTGGATTAGCTAAAAATATAAACACTTCAAAACAAACATTTCGGTTTCAGTATGTATATTTTCGTTTAGCATAATAATAATAATGAGATTTACACAAGCAGAAAAAGCGATGTTGCTTATTATTATTACGCTGCCTTCAGGAAATCGTCACAATCATTTCACTTCACCTAGGCCGGCAGCTGGCCAAACGCACAATCCTATCAGCACAGCTCCCCAAATTTCGCTTGGGTTGATGAGGCAATTGAGATTAAGTATCTTGCACAGAGACACAAAAACGTTGAATCTAGCGGGGCTAGAACTCACGTTTTACAATGGTTTATGATCATGAGTCCTGCGATCCTGAGGCCACACGTGTTCTCCATTTAAAAATACCAGTATAATATTGGTAATGGATTAGTGCGGCTAATTATACTCCATAATTCAAAAGTCTTTTATTTCAATAATTTGGGAATAAGTCTCTTATGAAAGAACCTTAACTTTCAATGTATTGTGCCTAATAATCCTTCAAGTTGGTGAATGGAGTTAGGAATGAGACACTTGAAAATATGCAATCTCTATATAGTAATTTTCACCTTCGTACTTTGGCATGAGGAAATTATTAGACCCACACGTACTACATAATGTACTATATTAGGAAAAAGACGTGCATCTCGTTTTGTGTGAAGAATCAAATGTGGTTTGAGGTACTAATACTTATTTGCATATTTTTGCATGAATTCATATTCATTTTAAAATAATAATAATAATAATATATTCCTAGATTGAACCATAGGGCGAATATTTAATAATTCATTAGGCTATAATGAGCCTTTATTATTATGCTAATTAATTAATATTCATGTTTCTTGTTAGCCAATGAGATTATCCTTCATTTGCATAAATTAATATTCATATCTTTTGACGGAATAAAGCGCAAACAAAGGACAAATTTAAGGCGAAAAAAAAATTCGCCCTAACGTCGAACTCTATACATAACAAAAGAGAATTTCGCCCTAGCGTAGGATATAGTGATATAATAATAATAATATAATAATAATAATATAATAATAATAATAATAATAATAAAAACATATACAAATCAGGCCATTATCCGGTAACCCGGTTTGAAAGTACTGCTATGTGTTTGTCATTTGATGCTTTTGATCAAAATCGGAAACAACTCTGGCAGTGATTGATGCCAGCATTAGTGTATCAGTCGCCCTCGTTTCATAGGTATTTGAACATCAACAAACAGATCTGAAACAGATTTTATGACCATATGCGAACAATGTTTGAAAGGCCAATAATGCTGTTTTCTACTCTCACGTTTTTTATATAGGCTAATTACAGTGTACCTATAAGTTTTGTCTAGACGAAGAAGTTACTATAATACAGACTGATGTTATAATATGAATAACCTAAATACGTGGATTACCAAACAGGGAAGATAGATTACCGAACTCCATTTTCAGCATCCGTTTCAAATGTCATTGTAAGCATTTTGAAACGAAAAACTTGAACGGGATAGGAATATTACTAATTTCCATTTCCATACCTCCCCAGTGCAAAGTTGTGCATTTATAGTAGGATCGAATCTTTTCAGCATACTTACTTGGTTATACCATGTACCACCACGCGATGGGACTATTAGAGATCAAATTTGTGGCTCTCACTCTTCCAATTGTGTCCTCATGTCATCAATTGTAGCAATCTCATCTGAAAAAAGTCCTAACTTCAAGAGCAAGTTCTACTTTCATTGCATTTTGCATAGATCTTCGGACTTGATTACTATTCTGAGAATTTTAAATAAATTAAGAAATTAATGAGATTTTGTTTTGTGATAAAATAACCGTAAGCCGATGCTATCTTTTAAGTAATAGCACGTCTTTGCGTAATACAACAGCATGACCAAATGGGCAGCTGTGGTTCTGCATGGTAGAACTGCAGTCCGACATCGTGTGATTGTCGGACATTAAAACGTCATACGTACCGTGTGTCTCAAAAAAGAGAACCTTTAAAGCCTCCTCTATTTCACGAAGAGTGAATTGTATGACCATACAAAATAATACACATCTGAAAAGTGAATTTTGTTAGTTTTCCGACACCGAAAAAAGTCTTTCCAAAAGGATACATATTGACCGATTAATGACCAATATAAAATTTGTACCACTTTCTCATTTTATCCACGGATTGTTACTGTTTTTAAACAATAAAAACTTAAAAGTGGTCTTTAGATAATACACATTTTCGAAGCACATTCTTTGTTTGTCCTTTTGTTCTTGCGAAAAAGGTCAGTTCGGATATTGAAAAGGTTAGTTTCAATTATTAGAAATTCCAAGATCTTACCTCATTCTTATTTACTGCGCTGCTCTGCCCTCCGCCTGGCTGCCTCTAAGACGGATGCGCTCTCTTTTCCATTTCAATAGACGGCAGGCCAAAGGACCAAAATATGACTTTTGACGGCGTTGTTTGTTACAAGGTCTAACCTAGTGGATTCATACCACCATGGGATGTACATCAACGTATGGGGTGTTGGCCTTTCTACATTTTTTTTTATTTTAGGGTAAAAAATGGCCCAAAAGGTCAAAATTGTCCAAAAATAGCTAATCAGTCGAAATGCAATCCTTTCTTCAAATAATCTATCAGAACATGTCCATTTACATTCAAAGGAGTCATATTTAAGTGAATAGAATGGAAGTCATTCCAATTTATAAATTTTGGGGTCAAAATGGCCAAAAAGGTCAAAATTGTCCAAAAAATAGGTAAATCAGTCAAAATACAATCCTTTCTTAAAATAATCGATCAGAACATGTTCATTTACCTTCAAGTGAGTCATATTTAAGTGGATAAAATGGAAGCCATTTCAATTTTTAAATTTGGGGGTCAAAATGGCCAAAAATGGTCAAAATTGTCCAAAAAATAGGTAAATCAGTCGAAATGCATTCCTTTCTTAAATAATATATCAGAACATGTCCATTTACCTTCAAATGAGTCATATTTAAGTGGATAAAATGGAAGCCATTCCGATTTATAGATTTTGGGGTAAAATTGGCCAAAAATGGATAACTCAGTCCCAATACCTTCGTTTCACAAACATTTTCAAAGAAACATTTGCCGTTATATTTCAAGGAAACGTCAGTAAGTATCTTTAGTGCTTGTCATTCTAGTTTTCATATTTTAGATCAAAATGACCAAAATAAGGTCAACATTGTTCCAAAATGGTCAAATCACTTACATCCAAAGATGTCATAATAAGTGAATAGAAAGCTAATTGGCTTATTGAACAATTTTTGGGTTGATATGGCCAAATCTATTATTCTAATTGCCCCTCTTTTCAAAAGTAGATCATATAAGTGTTTTGCCGTTTCATCAGGGTGAAAGAGTGCTAGCTATTAACTTTAAGATTTTCGGGTCAAAATGCATTAATGGGACAAATTCATCCAAAAACTGATCAAATCAATTTAGAGTCTTATTTTTTTTATGAGTTCGAGTTGAGAGTTTTGTCGAGTTTCGAGTTCGAGTCGAGTTGCTTTTAAGAGTTCGAGGTGCTTTTAGAGTTTCGGTTCGAGTTGCTTTAGAGTTCGAGTTGCTTTTAAGTTCGAGTTGCGTTTAAGTTCGAGTTGCTTTTAGAGTGCGAGTTCGAGTTGCTTTTAGATTCGAGTTGCGAGTTGCTTGATAGTTCGAGTTGCTTTTAGTTGCGAGTACGAATTCCTTTAGAGTTCGAATTAGAGTTTAGAGATGCATTTTCGAGCTGAGAGTATAACTTTAGAGTGGCTTTAGAAGTTCGATTTACGTTTATGTTGGCGTCTTAACAATACAGTCCAATAGCAAGTTTTGATCTAATTGTTGACCTTTAACGATATCCGAAACAAAACAAGGTCACAAAAAGTCAGATGTTATCCCTCGTCCACGTCCAACAAGGAGGGGGGAAGTACCACCCCCTAATGGATGATCCCCTGTTGCACAAACATGCAAACGCAATATGATCTAAGGCTTTATTAAAGGCTGCTCAGAGATTTCGAAATATTATTTTTTTTTTTGTGTATAAGGAAAATAGTCACTAAAACTAAAGATAGTAACCTAAAATAACAATTCCGAATTTGAGATGAATCGGATTTTTCGTTTTGATGCAGTAAACGATTTAGGTGAGTAATTACGTCCCATAGGATACTGTGATAGAAAAAATTGGACCCGGAATTTTATAACAAAGTGGGTGATTTTCTATATGAAGGAAATCGATTTAAAGCTTAGCAATTTCACTAAAGTGATTAGTATATGAAAGGCTTATTTCATGCAAAAACACGTTTTTTTGTTTTTGAAATTGAGGGCCGGCCCTCCTCAGGAAATCTCTTGATCGGCCTTTAAGTAATAGTGTTTACCTTTTGCGGCCATGTATGGCGGGCCATTTTAGCGAAAAAGTTTGGAGGGACTACCTTCAGGGCGTCAGGGTGGCCCCGTCAAAGTCGGAAGGTCTGGTGGTGGTGGGGGGGCTTGGGGGGGGGTTTGCCACCCTGCCTATACTTTATTGCGTAAAATGCCAAAATGGTACTTATGTTACTTATGGAATGCTACTCTATAACAAATACGGAACAATAATATTCGTTTCTAATTTTTTTTTGTGAGGGTAATAACATGTGTATTCTTACAATTGGCACCCAACATTGGCAAATAGGCCTAAATACCAATTTTGCTTTCATGAATGGCGTCATATTGTTAAAACTTGGGGGGGAAAATTTTTTTTGTTTTTTTTTGTACGTCATTTGAAGAAAGGACATATTTAGCTAGACACTGATACCAAACAAGACGATGTTTTGGTACATTAATTACGGAAAATGGGGGGGGGGGGGGGGGGGGGGGGGGGGGGGGGGGGGGGGGGGGGGGCAGGGGGGGGGGGGGGGGGGGGGGGGTGGGGGGGGGGGGGGGGGGGGGGGTCGTGAATGTAATAAAAAAACCTTATTGTACAGGTTACCGCTTACTTTGAATCGCAGAATCCAACATGGCGCTACCACTTAATACGAAAAAGAATACGGAATAAATGTGGAAGGCGGATTGTAATTTTTTGCACATCACATTTACAAATAGTTGATGTTTGTCGTTTATTGCGTGTTCTTGACTTATTAAAGACTACCATGTAGGATTCGGCCGCCGCACGGATAACATTCACACAGTCCCATTAAACCATGTTATTATAGCTAGCTCTGAGCATGTCTACAGTACAGATGTAATGTCCGTCATTTTCTATTAAAAACACAAACTTAAAAATGTTTTTTTTAAAGCTATTTTTCAAGTCCCCCATCTAAGTTTCTGAAATTTCATGTTCCCCCCCTGACTAGTAGACACAAATTTCAAGTCCCCCCGTGAATATTAGGCAAGTATACAATTTCATAAAATGGTCCAGTATCCCAGACCACTAATCTTTTAAGGGCAGCAAGAGTGATTGCTTCCCTTAGCTCTCCAGAAGTGCCATTGAAGGAGAATGATTTTTAACTCCTCTTGGAAGAATAATTTTGAAGTGTTTAAAAAATTAAATGTTCGTAATTGCTCCCTGAATAGTCATTCTTTGATGACTCTTTTTACTATCTACTGTCAAGAAATGGTAGACATCAAGGATATTGAGGGCTAATAGTGTTAGAAGGTCCTGCCTATCTGGATTTTTAGCCAAAATGAGCTACAACACTAGTGTCACTGTGATGGTCACAAAAGCCCTGTGTGTTTTTGTCCGGTGCTCCACAAGTATGCAATTGAAATGAAAATACATTTCACTAGACTGTGTCGCCATAGTAGCCTAATAACATTTTCACAGATGAGTGGCATTGGTAGTGGATGTGGTGCCCAAGACAAGATGTTAAATGTGCATGAGCCGTTAAATGAGCAACTAATGGGTGGGCACAGGGCCCCACTTTAGGGCCCTGGCGAGGGTCCAGGGGGCTGAGCCCCTGGAAGCCCTTGTGTTTTAGCATGTTGGTGCGCCTAAGAGATCTCTCAGTGAGTTATCTCATTGTATTTATTTATATGAGAACATACACTTTTGAACAGTGGACAATATCCAACGGTGCGTTCAAACAAAAAGGAGGATTAACATACAGAATTGCGGAGATAATGTACAATAAAAAGCAAAAAATGAACTAAACAAACCCTTCAAACGCAGAATCCAAGGACATTATCATTGGAGGAGATGAATTATTTTTTACTATAATATTGCTGTACCTTTACACAGTTTTGGGCCCACGATGGGAGGGGGGTCCGGGGGGCTGGGGCCCCCGGAAGCTCTGGGGTTTAAACATGTTTGCGTACCTTCAGAGAGCTCTCAGTTATCTCATCATCGTGAAGCAGATGAACTATTTTTGAAAATATAATAGTGCTTATTTAGGCCAAAATGATTATTATTCAGTGACTGAGCACTGTCACTGTATCATGTGTCTTGGACGTTGTGAGTCAATAAACATTTAGGTGGTTGTTGGTCAAGGAAATATTGTGAGTTCCTTTCTCCAGTAATCAGTAAAGATCCATACAACAAGCTAGGTGGAAATTTGGTAGTAAGGCCTAATTAAGATGAGTAGTATGATGATATCATCAAATTAACATTTTTTTTTATCCATAGAATGAATTTTGTGTGTACATATTTGTAAATTGCAAACCTAGATTGCTTCTCAGATGGGATCTTTTACAATGATACCTATTGTAATAGCATACTCCAAAAATCATTTTCATATCACCTTTATATATAATGCTCTGATTTTAATTGGCATATTGGGTTAGCATGGATCCCGGCAGGATACATATGCAAGGCTATAAAGGTATTGATCTAAGTGAGTGTTTGACATCACACTCATAACAAAAGAGAAATTGAATTTATGTTTTGTACAAATTGGAGTTGATCAGTTAAAATCCCTAAATAATTATATCACAAAATGAGGACTTTAATTTTCACAATCAAATAATAACATTCTCAGTTGTGCCGTGTGATATCAAAATGAGTTGTTTACCATTCATTTTTACTGTGAAAGTTAATAAATGCCAGTCAAATCGGGGTAGTGGGGCAGTCCGGAAGCTATAATTAAAAACTGCACACACTAGATGTATGAAGTTTTCTGTCATACATGACTGCATTTCAATGAAAAGGCTAGTGTGACAACCTGGGTTGTCAGGTCTGATGTAAACTCCATTAACCATGTTAACACGACTGGATTAATAAAAAGATGGAATTAAATTCATGTTTTACAATCATGGGCTTGTCTTCTTTCTCTTGTAGGTGAAAAAAAAAAATTAATGTTGATATTTTGTAGACAAGGAATACTATTAAATACTGAACTACAATGCTACAACAGGAGGAAATAGTATTTAAAATGATAAACTTGTGTTACAACAGATTTACCGACAATTTCGCCACCTTTTCATCGTCTAGCTAGCATCTTGTGATAGAGCCTCTTCCTTTATTTTTATGACCTCACTCTTATTACATGGTGAAAAACAAATGTAGCGGTTTCATATAAAAATATCGTTTCATGTTTTCATGATGGCATTTAACAAAATTCGCGTACCCCCCTATCATTTGTCAGACAAAAAAATTTGTGTCCCCCCCCTCAGGTTTAAATAAAAAAATTACAGGGACCACCCCCCCACACCCATTCCACATTTCAATGGATTTCCTCATAGCCCTGGCGTAAATAACTGGAACACTCCTACGGTCCGTTAATTTCTATTGAAAGGGAAGGTCACAAAGTTAGAAAAATTCGGCGTCACTAAATAAGGCCCCCTACGATAATAAAATTGTATGACTCCCACCGATACACCTTACTCCCCTAAACAGGACTAAGATTGTATTGAAATCAGCTTTTAAACAAAATAACTTTTGTCATCACATTTATCCCGCCCCCCCTCAGTAGGTCTACATTCAAAGACTGCGCCCCCTCCTCCTCTAACAAGAAAATGATGGCCCACTATAAGTATGATTATTCGTCAAATTTTTTCTGTCTATATATAAACGATATAAGGCGCTATAGGGCAGTTATTCCTTTTGCCCAATAGTCTTTATAGGCGACTAGGTTCGGTTTATAAAAACACTGAAAAAGAGGTCAAAATATGGTGAACAGTGGCGGAACCAGTTTTTTTCAGGGGGCACGGAGGGGGGGGGGGGGGGGGCAACATTTTATTTTTTTTATGTATATTAAAATTTTGTTAGTATAGTGAGGCCTATGTTGTTTCACTGTAAAATTGGCGAGTGTGCAAAAGTCACGATTTTTTCAGGGGGAAGAGGGGGGGGGGCAGACTCCGCACAAGGGGAGAAGCTTCCCCATGCACCTCACCTTCGGCAACAAAATGGATAACAAAATGGTGTACCCGTCAAAAAAATGTTTCCACCGTATAGGCGTTCAGAATTTCTGATTATTTTATGAGCTTTGAAATCAAAATTTATTGCATTTGTACAACAGTTGCACTCACATTCACGATGCATCCCCAATGCATATACAACAACTCAAAAACTAAAATCCTAAAAATCAAAGATCCCTGGCCCCTCCGGACCCTTGGACATCGTCCTTTTAATACTGCGCTGACACCTTCTTGACCCATGTCCACCCATACGCCTTCGCAGCGAACCAACTTGGTCCACGAATCTTGACAAATTCAAATCCACTCGCCCAGTGTGCCACTCAATCGGTTGACTTCCCTGTCAGTCATGTTCATTCAAACCCTCACTGGATGTCAAGCACATTGTCAGATCCGGGATTTTGTTTTGCTGTTTTGATTGTCAACATGGTCGATGCATTCCATGCTGCATCATGTACCCCTGATATTATGGGTATACGGTAAGTAATAATAGATTCTTCGATTTTTTTATATTTGCAAAATTTGGAAATGATCAATCCCACTTTCTTTGAAATATAAATGAAATCAAAGCCGATATTTTTGTGGACAGCTTTTAATCTTTTTGCGTGGGGGACATAATTTTGGGACGATTGCTGTCCCAACAGTAAGGACTCGTAGTGTGTGTGTGTGGGGGGGGGGGGTTCTCTTTCGGAGATTTTTCCTTGATCAGGAGAGGGGGACGGGGAATCATTTGCCAAATGATTTCCAACAAAAAAACCAAAATACATTGTTTCCGTTCATAGGACTGTAAGCCTTCACCTTAAACGAATACCCTGGCCTGCTGAAAGGAAAGAATATTCATAAAAATCAAAGAAAGAAACAAAACAACAAAAAAGGAACCTGACTAAACAAAGCTCACCTTCGCAAGTTTGTGATATTACGCATGCATTCTAGAAATCGCGGCCAAAAACAAACGCTGGACAATATTGTAGGAAATAAGAAGCATGAAAATTATTACCATTTTTTTTTTAAGTTTGGTATTAGTAGTTCTTTCACCTGCATTTATTTCTTCTGCCTACCGAAAATAAAACAGACGTGATATAAAAAAGATAAAAGGAGGAATTCACATGGGTTTTCCCTGTCATGAATATTTTTCCATTGAAAACGAATTTCTTGCATACAGAGCTTGAAGCATGTAATGTTCTCGGGTCGGTTCGGGGAGGGAGGGTAGGGAGAGGGCAGAGGAAGGGAGGGAGGTGAAGATCTTATAATGGATATATGGAGAGGGGAGGAAAACCGTTATCATGGACGGAGAGAGTGTAGAGGAGGCTAATGAGATAGTGAGGATATAGTTTCATTTATCATAGTAGAGAAGAGAGGAAATACTAAGATAGAACCAGTAGAGGACGCGGCCGCATAAGCATATAGTACGATTGGTCTATGAGAGTGGTAGCGCTTAGTGATATTTGATAATAGAATTACCGCCTTGCCAGTGAGGTTAGTCGTTCTCTTACTCCTCGCCAGATGCTGTCGATGGGCAATTGAGGATAGAGGTATAGTTAGCCTGAGCTAGTGTATAGAGGAGAGAAGATTTGAAGAGGGTCTAAGATGAGATTCTATCATGGTGACCTTGTTATTAGATTGTGATACTATCTGAGTATCGATTGTTAAGATTGGGAGGAGAGTGATTAATGTTAGAGGAAGTATCTTCCAGAGGGTAAGATAAGGGGGTAAAGAAGAGATTATAGGGGGTAGATCGAGATGCTGTCTTCGGCATTGGCGCAACTGGCTCCCCGTGTTCCGAGCCTGGTGGTCTGGGAAGGTAGGTTTGTCCGCTGGCCATATGACGGTGGTGACATATAACAAGGAAAGGAGTGTAATCAGTCCCAGCCTTTTGGGTGGTCTCGATAACTTGGGATTGAACATTTTAGGTGTGACTATCTTTAGTTCAGATTTCTATTTTGAATTCTACTCATAAATTAGATTTCAAAAATCTCTGAATCAAGCCTTTAATAGCTGATGATTCCCCAAAACCCGCTTGATGTATATCATTCATTTTTTACCATACGGCACGAAACCTCTTTTAAACAATTTTGTTCTGCTGGCTGGCCTTTATTTCGTAGAAGAAATTTGGAGAAAAATGGCATTTGAAAATCCAATTTTCGGCCATTTCCAAAACTCCCTAGACGTTAGTCTCTTCTCATGTATATGGGTTCCTACCACCCTATTGACCTCCGCGAGGCCCTAGCACTAACGTAACCGCACACGAGACTACGGCGCTCATGGCAACCCAATCGTATTACCCGACGGTCATGACGGATCTGGGCTCTATAATCGTCACCACATTTTTGCTCAAATTTCAATCAAAACCTGTTTTGTCCTAGTTGATCGCATTTTGTTCGTGAAGTTAACGTAAAAGATTCATTTTATATGTGTGTGGCTTTTTGTAGTAACCTGTACTGGACGGCGGCGCGCCCCGGAGGACTCGCGGGTTAAGTTGCAAGGGGCAGAACCTTGCTCTCCTTCGGAATGACGCACGTGACTCGGTAAAATCAGTTTCTCAAGTATTTTTATTAAACCAGCCTTCTTCGCCTTGTCGTAGTTTACATCACAACGTCCAATACCTATGGTATGTCAAACAGCAAACTGAGAATTTTCCTTCTCAGTGCTGCCTACGCGCGTGGGTAATTGATCACGCTTGGCGCCGACGCGCTGATTGGGCAAGTATGTGACCTCCGTGGCGGTCTTCTCGTGAATTGGCAACAGGCGTGACCTTCCTAAAGATCTCCGATTCTTACATGACTTTGCATAAATAGTACTGACGTAATGGAAAATTAATTTGAATTAAAAAAAAAAAAAAAAAAAAAAAAAAAAAAAAAAAAAAAAAAAAAAAAAAAAACCCTAAGAAAATCAGGCTAACGTCCATCCCGTTTCAAACGTTTTCGCAAAGTTTGACGAAAAATGACCGTATCATGAGCCTTTGGGGGGACACGATAGACTATATTTTTATGTTTTACTGTGTATTTATATATAGAGTGCTAATTGTCCGAGGGATGCCAAATACATCTCGACCTTCCCCCCCTTTAATTCCCAATGCCCAAATCGAGCACGTCCGTGGTCCTCCCCCGGTGGGATCAACGAGCACAAGCTAGACCACACGTGTTATGCTGGTCGGCCACCGAGCTGTCTTTGTGGTCGGCTTTCGGCAGGTCGGCATGTCCTTTGCGAATGACCAGATTATTCACACAATCTGGGCGGGGCCGATTTGTGTGTTCAAAAAGAGTACAATAAATGCTTAACATGCTTCAGGTAGTGCAAAATGTGTGAAAAATCGGTAAGAAATTAAAAGGTATTGCATAAATGTGTATGGAAGTTGAAAAAAAATGCTTAAGGCCATGGCCGATCACTAATAGCCCTCGTCCCCAGAAGCCCCCCCCGATTTACCGACTGGTCACTATTGTGGTATCGAAGAAAAGCTAACTATTTCCCTCATTTTTCACCTGTTAAATCTTAGAAAGCCCAAAGGGAAAAAAAAAAAAAAAAATGTTTGGTTTGGAAGTTTGACAAAATGTGCCCCATTTGTGGTCGACCAATATTAATTTTACAGTGTACTCTATGGGCTTACAAAATCACGTTTTCAGCTCCCTCGCATCTAAACGGATTGAAATATCGATCGGCGCGAAACTTTACAGATGTGGTTGTGGAGTGAAGGTCCTCACAAGATGAAAACTTCATATCCTTAATCGGGCCATCCTCCTTTAAGAGGTTATTAAAAAATAAATGTTGTGTAAAAAAAAGAATGCCTATAGTAAAAACCTACTGAGGTAGAACGGTCAGGTAATTAATACATTGTCATGTAAATGAAGACAGATCAGGTATGAAAACA